>JAVSCE010022757.1:0-59158 GCA_032199065.1 Smutsia gigantea | reverse complement strand
ATTGAGCACCAGGCTATAAGGGTGATATTTTTGACCAGAGGGCCCTGGAGGTAAGGCTGTTGGTCTGCTCTTACCCATACAGTCCCAAGTGCTTTTAATATTTTGCCTTTTCATGCTGTGTCTGGGTGACTAGTTTGGAGGGACATGTCTACTTCTCATGCTGACACACTCATGTTTAAGAGCTGGTCCTTCCTGAAGTATTTGACACTTGTGACCTTGTTCTCCACTGAAACCACCAGTCCCCCAAACTTTATCCTCTAAAGCCCCCTCCCTAGACCTGCAGCCTCAAGAAGAGCTTGCTGGGAGCCCCAGTCCTGTCTGTGGGCTTTCTCATATGCGTGGGTGAACCAAGCACTTCTTTACAGTGCACAGAACTGAGAAGATGGGGCACTGGAGAGAACTGGAGGGCTGTGCCTCGCCACACTACTCCTACGCTGGACCACTAAGTGGCCTGACCAGACAGGTCCCACAAGCAACATCCACCACCTCATGTCACAAGAACTGAGATACTCCTCAGTGTGGTGAGGAGGGGTGGGCAGCAAACTGTTCTTTTGACTTAGGCCTGGTGAGAGCCGGTTTTCCAAGAGCAAGATGTTCTCATTCATTAAACCAAATGCTTCAAAGGTAAGAACTGTGTTAATACCAAGCTGTTCACAAAAGTGCTGTGTCCCCTGTACTCTGTGCTGGTTAGAGCACCCTAGGAGGGCTGTATTCAGTTCTGGACAGGACCCCTAGGAGGCCTTCTCACAAATCAGAGTGTTAGCAAAGGAAAGTGACTGAGATGCTGTACAATCACCAGGCTAAGGCCTTTTCTAAGTCCTGGACCACTGTGAAAACTGTACACCCAGGGGGAAGACACGTAGGGACACTTAACGTTTTACATACAATTCCAGGAAGTTCATGGACCTCCCCCCCACACCCCAGATTAAGAAGCTCAATTGTGGAATCACACCACAAAAGGAATGTGAGCAAATTGGGTGCATTTAACCAAAAATGTAAAAGAAAATCAAAGTCAAAGACAGATCACCTTGAAGAAATGTGGTAGCTATTTTCAGATATCTTAAAGGGGCTGCCAAGAGGAAGATGAGGGAAAAAAGTTACTGAAAGATTGCTTTTCGGCTAGGTTTCAGAGACATTTCTAATCAGACAATGGCATGGGTTCCCTTAGGAGACAGTGAGAGTTAAAAATTTGAAGGCGAGACTGAACCTCACCATTTCTTTGCACCCATGTGTTTCTGTCTCTGTCACTGAGATCCTTCCTAGTTTATCACAGACCAGAGTCACAATCTTGCCAACAAACAACCCCCAAGAGGCCAGAGCACATGGGAGGTGGCCTCAAGCTCCTAACTGCCTGTCCCCTCCCTCTGCCCCGCCCACCTTCATAACTGTATCTTACTGGCCTCCTTACTACGGCTCTCAGGGTTTGCAGGGCGCCAGCTAGTTAATCTGATAAACTCATCTGCACTAATGGGATCATGAATGCTAATAAATTAATGTGTTCCCTTCCCAAGTGACATATTTGCATTTTAACAGAGGTCTTCAGGAGATAATGCCTTAACTCAAAGGAGTGATTAATGTTGAAATTTCGGCTGTTGGGCAGTCTAGTAAAGGAGATATTTTTGGAAAGGGAACCTTTTTCCACCCTTCATATCATACCGTGTGCTAGAAGATGAAAAAACATGTCTCTGCCCTTGAGGGGTTTATAGTTTATACGGTTGGGGAATTATAATGGCTGACCTTTATGGAGCCCCCACCAAAGTGTGGGGCCCTGTGCTAAGTGCTACATATCACCTTTGAATCCCCACAACCACCACCTTCTGATGTAATAAGAATTCTGCAGATAAAGGAGCTGGGCCTCAGAGGGGTTAAGTAACTTAGCACCGTATCTCACTGACTCCAGACATCAGAGGCAACATTTTCTTGGGTCTCCCTGGAGCAAAAAGGGGCTGCCGACGGAACTACAGTGCGCCATAGATTGTAAGAAGCATTTCAGTTTCAGAAATATTAAAATTGTGTGTTCGGAACCATGAAATACAGGAAGTGGTAAAGCCAGCTCCAGAATACACACTCCGCCTAATGCTGTGCACGGAACCCCAGGTGGGAACTGGCTGGGGAATGCTCTCTGATGCGATCATATGAGAGCAAGCACACATTAATATTTTAATACAAAATAATTACACAAGGACTGATGAGGTTGCACACTGAGTCAGAAGTCAATGGCAGCACATGTCGATGGGGGTCATGAACCTCAGCAGTGGACAGAAAACAGGGATAGGATTCCAGGTAGTAGAGGGACTAGGCTGCACAGGGCCTGGGGCTGAGGTGGGGGGATGGTAGGTACTGTCAGGCACCCTTACATCAGGGAAGTTAGTTTTAGAGCGTATGGCACACTGGTGGGCTTTTCTCAAGTGAAGGGGTTCATTAGGGATACCATGAGATTGCTTGATGAGACGGGAAAGGGAAGGAAAGTGAACTGGCAGAGGGTCTTCAAAGGCCAGGATGAGAGATTTCAATTTGATATGATAGGCAAAGGGGCAATTACTGATTCTCACAAGTTAATGTCAACATATTGGGAGAAGCCCATTCTGGCCACCAGAATGAATGAGAGCTCTCACCTCACAGCAGAGGTTTCCAGGGGGGTAGGGTTAAAAACAAGCACTGCTCAAGAGGGTCGTGTCATCAGAGGCAGCAGAGTTCCAGGGTATTAAGAGCCCTGAACTCTCAGCTCTCCCTTGATATGCAGTCCCCTCTTTCTGGGTTCATTCCCCACCTGGAAGAGGAAGTAGCAGAGTCATGGCTGCTATTCATGCACCCTTCTCCCCTTGGTAATGGTGGGGGGTACGGATACAGCCCGGATGATGTAATCTCCCCTCCCCTCCATCCACTAACAAGGGTTCGCTGAGTTGCTATGATGTGCTCAAGGTGTCTGTCACTGCCCTGCATGCCACATGGATCCAAGAGGCCACTCTCTGAAGAGTTCACTGCCTAGCTGAGGAGAAAGGTGAAGACACAGGAAGTCGAGGCAATGTGCGATGGTGCTATCAAGTGCTAAATTGTGGTAGGAAAATGATCTGGATTCCAAAATAGAAGAGAAGTGTGGGTGGCTATTTGTTTTTTATATTTTTCTGTATTCTCAAAGTTTTCCACTATGTATACTTTATGTAGGCATTACTTTCATAATCAGGGAAAACTGATTTTTTAAAAAAGGAGGGCAGCCAACGAAGGTTAGAATGATCAGGAAATTTTCACAGCAAAGGCCTGACGAGCTTGTTAGTTAGATGATGCAATGGAGGATCTGCAGAAGTGGAGAAAAGGGGCCACCGCAGACTGGGGTAACAGCAGGATGAGCGCAGAGAGAGGAATAAGCTCTGAGAGGGGAACAGTGGGGCAGGGAGAATAAGGAGACTGGTGGAGCTTGGGGACTGGGAAGATTCAGGTCAGAGGGCTATATATCTGGGGAAGCTCAGCTGTTGGGGACAGCAGTTTCTATTTGATAGCGTAAGCAAAAGGGAGCTATTGTAGGCTCTTGAGCAGGGAGGTGACATGATGAAAGATGTTTTAAGGGGTTCCTTTGGCAGCAGCATTGAAGGATCAGTTGGCGGGGAGGGGGAGGCAGCAGGCAGGAGTACTTCCAGTCAGGTGGCTTCTGCAGTGATCTGGCTGTGAGGTAAGGAGCGCCAGCTATGATGGCAGCAGTGGGAGTGGTCAAGAAGGCATGGATTCATGAGGCATTTGTGACAGATGAACAGCCAAGACACAGTGGTGACTGATGGGAGCGGGGAGTGGGTGACTGATTCCAAGGCTCAACCCGTGGGCTGCAGAAAGAGTGATGGTGTCACTCAGACAGAGATCCAGGGAAGGGCTCAGGGCTGGGGAGCTGCCTGGAGGGTAAGGTTGGAGAGGAGATACTGAGTTTGGTTTTAGCTCCGGTGAATTTAAAGTGATGGTAAACTCCAAAGAGAAAATGTCCTTATAGGTAATAATGAAATGGAACTGGAACTCAGGTTAAAGGCCAGACTTTATCATTTCCAGCAATCACCCAGAATTCCAAAGCAGGACAAACTGTATTTAGACTGAGTGTAGAAATCTCTAGAAAGGGCCGGGGGTGGGGTGGGGGGGTGAGTGAAAAAGCAGACCCAACAGCCAATTCTGATTTGGATTTTGCAGGTGACAGACTCTATGTGTTAACAGCAGGCTGATGGGTCTGTTTAAAAATCCCCCTCCTTTTTCTCTGTCAGTGAGCGATTTCCCTACATATTAGAAAGATTACAGCTCGACCGTAGGTGACGAGATGAATATGGAACAACACTTGCTTTATTAATCATATCTGCATTCTCTGTGATTTTACTGATGGTGGCAACAGAGCCAGTGCGACACACAGCTCCTTCACCAGCCCTATGAGTGGGCTGTTTTTCAGAGTCCCAGCCTACAGACGCAAGATCCAGACTTCTAGCCATCCTGATATAGGATTGGAGGCAAGCCCTGTTAAAAAATTATCTGGTATCTCAGTTTCCTCCTGTGTCAACTGGAAAAGCATCTGTAACTGACCTGCCTGGGTCTGGGTTAGAAGTGGGAAGAGAGAGGGAACAGTCACCAAAGGGAAAAATGTAGAGATGAAAGACAAAATTTGGGAGAGAAACAGTGAATGCAGATTGTAGCAGAATTTCCAATTTGAGAGGTCTTGACACTTACCTGGTTGATTCCTAAGCCAGTTGTCCCCACCATGCTCTCTTCTTTCCACGTGAAAGATCATAAATAGGGTAACTGCCTTAGTCACGGACTTGCATTCTCTCTTCTCAATCCCCCACCTCCATAAGCATCTTCCACGCAGGACACCTGCCCACATCTCAACCACCCTCCTTCCAACCATCACCCCACCTCAAACCAGCAGCCAGAAGACTGATCAGAAATCACAACAAAAATCTTCAGCAGGGAAATGCTGGAGACCGCGGGTCAACAAGGCAGTGTGTGTTGTGTGAGTGCGCGCGCGCGCCGGTGTGCACGTGTGCGTGCAAGTGTTCATCCACCAGTCTAGCAATCTGTTCCTGTTTTCCCAGTGGGTTTGGGTAAGAGCAAAGAAAGGCCTGTTTGGGTGGTCCTGCCCCCAGAACTGAGCTCCTTTGGCAGATATGTGCCCAGAGCCTGGGCAGACTTACTCTCCACTCATTCAGCTTTAGGAGGCATCATTCCCTCCCACAAGAACCTAGAAGGAGAGGGCTAAAATCTCAGATATCCTTTCCACATAGCTGCAGTTCTCGATTCTCTTCCAACCCAGGGATGGGGGGTCTCATGGCAGACCCCTGCCCAGGGTTGAAATTCAGTGGGCTGGACAGGGAGGGTACAGCTGGTAGGGGAAGCAAATGAGCAGGCTGAGGCCTCTGCCATCACCCTCCCATCCATCCACCTGTGGACTCCTTGCTTATTGCTCTCATACCAGCTGTAACAACAGGGCTCCAGCTGGCATTGAAGTGCTGTGGTAGCTCTTGCAGTGTCCTGGCACAGCTGTGACCTCCACTGGGACGATCCCAAGTGCTGAGAGGTGTTTTCAAAATGATTCTGCCAGGGAACTTGAAAGGTTCTCTCTTTGCTCTCAGCAGCTCTTAGGGGTCTTGGGAGCTTGAAGTAGACAGTACCTACCTCCAGCATTCCTGTTGGGGGCACAGCACTCAGCACCCCAGCTCAGCTGTCATCCCAACCCCATGCTGCAGCTAGGTTCCCCATTGCTCCCTCCTTCAGGTCTTGGCACAGAGGTGCAAATGTACTATACTTGGTATGGTTAATTGATTAACTCATTGTGGTCTTAGCTCCAGTGAAATTCTGCCCCATCAAGGCCCTGCAGGCAAGGGGCAAAGAAAGTGTGAGTACTGACGCTAAGAGCAGGAAATGGCTGAGACAAAAACGAATCCAGAAAATCTACTTTGTGGTTCACCAGCCTCACTGATGCCGTAAGTGCCTTTTGGATGTGACCCTCCTCTCTATGTGTGCTGCCACCACCCCTACTTACCTCTCACATGGATTGCTGTAGTATTTTACAACTGATCTCAATCCCTCCTTATTCCAATCAAGTCAGCTTCCAATCACACGGCTAACCATCCTAACACACTTCATGCTAATTGTCCAACAGCCCTTCAGGCTCTCCTCAAGCCCAAACTCTAGCTGACATCAAAGGTCCTCCAAACACAGGTACCCCCATACCTTGTAAGCCATGCCCCCTGCAACTGTGCCTTCACACACATCCTCTCCTCTCAGTCAGAGCTCAGTCTTCCTTGATCGCATCGTGACCATCTCCACCTCTGGCCTTTTCCCCCTAACTCTGCCTCCCCCTTGGAGGCCTGCTCCATTTCTAGTCAACAATCTCAAGCTCATACATTATTCAAAAACTAACTCAAGTTCAACCTCTTCTGGGGAGCCTTCTCCTTCCATTCTAGCCCATGCTGCTTGCTACCTCTGTGCCCTGAACCCCTACGGTGCTTATTATTTAGAGAACATAATGTGGTATGTAATTTTTTTCCCAACTTGTATTATTCTTAGTTGTTTCATACGAATAACCATGATTTTTCTGTTATATTATGAAATTTCTAAGTATCAGGCCCTTTGCTCTCCCCTTCACACTGTAACATTGGCATTGGGCTAGACCCAGGAGCTCTCAAGACTCCTGTTGCCTTGCCTTAACTGCAAAATGAAGAAAGGATGAGATAAATGAAGGCCCTCTGAGGATCTTCTTTGTCTGTTCCCTCCCCTTTCTCAAAAGATGTTCCAGGCATTTGATTTGAGGAGCTGAGGCTGCCCAGAGAGGCCTAGCCAGCCAATCAGCTGTTGGATATCTAGTTTCAGTGCAGTCCCACCTCCTAAGGCTTTCCTACTGATCAATAATGCTGCTTAAGTGATCAATCAGAGACACAATGGGCTGCACGGGCCAGCGTTTGATTAACTGGAGAGAATAAATGTATGCTAGAGTCAGAGGAGGGAAGGAGGGGCAGAAGAAAAAGCAGGAAGGAAGATGAGCTGCGGCAAGGTAGAGGGAGGTTTTGTGAATGAGGATATGATATGGAGCAGGGTAGCTCTTTACTGATCTGATTCAACAGCTGAAGTACTTCCTGAGGCAACTACATAATCTGCAGTCTTTCTCAGAGCCCAGTGAATATCCCAGGGCTGCTGGGCAATCTTTGACCTTGGCAGGATCACTGTTGCAATGGTCCACTGAGGATCTAAGAGGCTGCAGGCTCCATATTGGATGAAGAAATGGGTGTGGGATGGAGACTCCAGGGGCCCCTAAGAAAAGGCTTGGGCCTTAAGCTGTGCTCATTGGCTGAATCCATAGAAATCCCAAGCTCTGGCATCCCTCAGTTCTCCACCCAAGCTGGTGACTGATATCCATAATGATATGAGACAGGTGGCCAATCTGCAAGGATATCAGCATTACCTTCTCTCTGTCCATTGGTATCCACACTAACCTTCCTTCTGAGGCTCTGGGGCTAAAGATTTAATTATTTGGCGTTTAACAACAAAAAAGGAGGCCCTTTCTAAACTGTTTCTCAAGGGCCCAAATTTCCAGCTATACCACTAATCAAGATTTTTCTGGGAAAGACAGTGTTATCTGGAAAAAAACAGAGCAGATGGTGTATTATTGTGAGAAAGTTCCTCCTTTAATCTATTGATTCCTGCTGTTCTCACTGAAAACCCATCCTTCACATATAATGGTATTATTACTGTCCCCATTATTAGGCTCAAAGCCCTACAATCATCTTTGACTCTTTTCCTTCCTCATCCAACTCATCAAATTGGTAGGTAAATCAGGTTTCTTCTACTTCCAATATTTATCCATCCATCTATCTCCTTTCTATTCCCATCCAGCTATTCTAACAGCCTCCTAACTGGTCATACCTCCAGGATGGCCCCCTTTTAATCAATCTGCCAAAGAGGAAAAAAATAAGAGAAAAAAGAAAAATGAGTTTGAATCTAATCAAGGCTAGAGTTACCATCTGCTTATGAGAGATACTGGGGATAGTAAAACAAGGTAAATGACAACAAGAGGAAGCAAGACAGACCATAATGTGGGACAGTGTACAGAACAACTAGCCTGACTTCTCTAACAAGTTAAAGAGAGAGGACTATTGAAAGGACTTAAGAGACATAATGACCAAATGTCACGTGTGGAGCTTTTTAGGATCTTGAGTCCAACAAATCAACTGTAAAAAGTGTTTTGAGATGACTGAAGACATGAGATTATGGACTGGGTAATGGATAATACAAAAGTACTAATGTTACTTTTGTTAGATGTGTTAACGGTACTGTGGTTATATGAGAAAATGTCCATTTTTTTAGAGACATATAAGAACTGTCAGGGGGTGAAATGACATGATCAATGTTTAAAATTTATTTTAAAATATTTTAGCAAAGAAAAAAAGATAAATTAAGCAAATATGGCAACGTCCTGATAATTACTTAATGTGGATAATGGGTATATAGGGTTATTGTACTATTTTTTGTTTTTTTTAGAAAAGTTCATAATAAAGAACAAAAACAATAGTCACCCACTATACCCCAGTCTACCTTCCTAGCTTTATCTTCCACTCCTTCCCATAACTCTCTATGGCACAGCTGCCCCATGTCCTTGCTCAAGTGACTCTTGTCTGAACTTCATTCCTTCATGGACTCGTTAATTCAGTTGTTTATTCAACAAGTATCTATTAAGGACCTCTTATATGCACCAGATGCTGCAAATGCAAAGAGGACTGAAAGAGAGGAAGACAAGGGGCCTCCTTCATCTCGATACCCTTCCCAGCAACTAGTATGGCACCCTGCACATAGTAAGTGCTTGATAAATGTTTATTGACTGCTATGCAGGGGGAGGTGTGGTAAAATCCCTGTCTAATATGAACCAGCAAGGATTCAGTCCAATGCAACAAATGCTTATTGAACACCTACCATGCATAAGGCATTGTGTGCTATGGGGATAGAAAAGAGATGAAAAGCACCAGGCTCTTCACTGAACTTATAATGTAGCTAAGCCATACACATATGAGAAGTTCTATCTGTATGGGAAGAATATATGAATTCATGATTCCAGTAATGATAATGGGGTGTATCAGTGATGTAACTGCCAAAGGTATTTTAGAGACAGTAAGTGCAGGAGGAATTCGGAGGAGGGAGAGAGTTCACTTCAGTCTAGAATGATCAGAGAAGACTTCACAGAGGAGTTGAATTTGAATGCAAAGTTAAGGACAGGTATAGTGTGGTATTGGACAGGTCAGGAGTACAAGCAGAGAGGGGAGGGCATTCCTGGTGAGATGCAAAAAATGTACAAAATGTACGAAAGACATGTTTAGGAAACCCTGTGAAAAGAAATGTGGCTGGGATATAGGGTCCATGTAGGCTGCGTTTCTCAAGTAGACCAAGTACATCAGTGTCACTTGACGGAGCTAGTTAAAATGCATATTCCTAGACCTCAGCTCCCAGACCTACTCAAGCAGAAGCTAAGGTGGTGGTACCCAGGAATCTACATTTTCACAAGTTCCCCCAAGTGATTTTGAGATACACTGAAATTTGCAAATCCGTTATGTGAGCAAAGAGTGGGAAATGAAGTTGGAAGAACACACAGCATTATGTTAGGCCCACTCAAAGACAGCCATGAATTCCAAACTAAGGAAGCTGAAATTTATAGGTCATCAGGTGTCACCCCTCAAAGATGTTGATCAGAAGTGTCATGAATAAAGAATATTTAGGAATATTAATCTGGCAGGTGTGTGTATTATAGACTGGAAAGGAAAGAGACTAGTTCAGTGTAGGCATGAGTTGGTGGCAGGGGGTGGGGTGGACCAGGGTAGAGTCAGAGATGGTTCTGAGGTTTCTGGTGTGGGAGACTAGAAAGTCTGTGTTACACAGGCCATCTGTAAGAGATAATGAGATGAGTCTGTGAATGTTGAGTCTGATGTGATGGCTGACCATCCAGGGGGAAATATTCAGCAAGTAGCTGGAAATACAGGACTGAAATATCAGAGAGGGGTTAAGTTTGGGCTGGAGAAGTGGCAATAGCCAGGAGAGGGGTGAGAGGGGAAGCCCTGACATGGCCACATGTTCTTGCCAACAGAGGAAGTGAAAGGCAAGAGGAGCCAGAGAACACTCAGATTTGAGGGGTAGGAGAAGAAGCTAGCAAAACAGAAATAAGGAAGGGTCACTGGGGCAGAAGGAGACCCAGTACAACCAGGCAGAGAGCTCTTCAAAAAGCTAGGAATGGCTCACAGCGTGGCTAATGCCAAAGTGAAGCTGAGGCTCAGAAAAGGTTACTAGCTATGGCATGCACAGAGAAACCTGCTCAACTCATGTTCATCAACACACTTACGAGCAGGCACACGGGCTCCTACATATAACAGGCGGACCCCCCTTCATCTTTATCTCTCTCTCTCACTCACTTTCCCCTGCTGCCATCACACACACACACACACACACACACACACACACACACACACACACACACACACACACACACACACACACACACACGATTTCCAAGCTCGCTTTCTGATTGCCCAGGGGAGTAGGTGCTAGCATGCCCCTGGGCCTCTAATATTCCATTGTAAGGATGGTGCCCTCAGAAAAGGAGATGCTGCCTATTGTGGGTGGGAAAGAGTACAGTACCCCAAGTCCCTGCCCTCTCCTTACTCTCCTAGCTCAGCTGGGAAGGATGGAAGATGGCGCATCCCTCCCCTTGTTCCCTCCCCTCCCCCTCTGCCCCTGGCCCTGAGATTTCTCAGCAAAGATGTAAGGTCCAGCCGATTTTGACAGTCCTTCATTTTGGCTGCTGATAACACAAGAGAATGTTTTTCTTTTTGAATTTATGGTAAGAAGAAAAACAAGTCCTTGAGAGAAGAGCCAGAACAGAATTTTCTGCTGTGAATCCTAATAGCCTGAAGGCTGGCCCGAAGCTAAAGCTAATGGGTGTGGCTTCCTCTCAGGGGCCCATCCAAGCAAAGGGTCTTCACCTAGAATCAATGGGGATGGTCCCAGCCCCCTAGAAGCATTGCTAGGGCCTCTGTGAAGGCATGAACCCCCAGAAACCAAGCTTATCTGCAAGAGTCTAAACTTCCCACATTGGCTCTAGGTGTGTGTGAATGTGCGTATATAGGTGTATGTGTGTGTGATTTGCGTGTGTCTTTTATGATTTCATCTGGCTAGAGGTTCCAAAAGAACTGGGATCCTTCTATTGCTTTGGTGCCACCCTCTCAGGGTGGCTTCTCTGGTGCTGGCCATGGAACCCAGTCATTTCTGCAGAGTGGGGGTCGGTGGGTGCCGGGGGACTTCTGTCCTGCATCTACCTGTGCTCCCTCAAAGGGCTGACAGGGGGAATACTGCAGTGGAGCAGTGCCAGACCAATGCCTCTCTTCCATCCATGCCCCCCTAAACTTATCCCCACATCCCAGGACTGCAGCTGTCTCACTTGGCCTCCCCACCCCCATGCCTTGCCCTGCACGTTGCTATTGCCAGGAATCCCAGGGCTTTCCTGTTGCACTTTTTCAACCTACTATTGCTCCCAAAGGATCTCGTTGGTGGCAAAATCCGCCAATGGGGCCATGAGTCACTTTCCAAGACCCTGGGACTACAGCACCCCCCAGAGGGAGAGGTTGGCTGACTCCCCCGCAGCCTCCAGGAGTCCACAGCCCCCTCACCCAGGGAGGCAGAAGCTCCATGGCCCTGTCTGAAGCCACACAACCAAGAGCATCACCAGCCTGTATTTCCAGAGATATTTGCTGGTGGGGGCAGCTAGCCCCACCCTTCTGCAGGACGCCTCAGGTCTGGAAGATGCTCAGTCAGGAGCCTAGGGCTCCTACCACCCTACCCTACCCAGATAGAAATTTTAACTGGCGCTATAGAAAAAGTACCCTAAGGGAACGATGAAAGAAAAATTGAAAGTACTAAGCCGGCCTCCTCCCTGATGGCTATCAGCCTACACTTGCAAGACAATTGTGATAGTGGATGTTCGTGGGGCAGAGGGGAAGATCTCTCCGCACACAGCAGGAACGAGTGTTTCTCTCCTGCTTGGAGCATCTCCCCTCCCTTCTCAGAAACCTGCAGGGGCTCCCAATTGCCTCTCACGTCAATTTAAACCTTCTGCCTGTGAGCCTCAAAGCCCTCCATAATTGCATCCCACCTTCTCACAACCCCACTCCCACACACGCATCATGCACAACTCCAGGCCAGGCACAGACAGGAGACGTCACAGTCCACAAACGCTCCAGCCCGGTCCTGCCACAGGTGCCTGAAAGCCCCAGCACGGGAGCCACTCCTCTGCCTCCTGTCAAAATGCAAATGTTACCTGAGACCTAAAGGCAGGAAATCCCAATCAGCTGCTAACACCTTGGCCAGGCAGGGAGTCTGAAACGGTCTAAGGGGTGGGGGAGGGGACCCAGAGGCACTAAGAGCAGCCACTGGGAGGGGTGCTCTGACGTTGAAGCCATCTCTGTCACGACTTTACCTAGGGCTCCCTAGGGCTCCAGTCTGACTCAGTGTCTCTACTTAAACCGGTCAAACCCTCTAGTTCTCCCTGCACCCAATCTTGCCTTCCCTACACACACACACACACACACACACACACAGAGTCTTATTTCACTTGAGGGTACCTCATGCCAAGCTGCTGAGGCTGAATTGCTTCTCTCACATGAAAAAGCCACGAAATTGGGTAGAAGCTGGCATCTCTGCCTAGACATGGCCAAGTCTTGTTGAGGTCTCCCCAGGGAGAGCTGAGAGCTTTTGCACAGTGACAACAGCAAAGGCTTCCTGGGAAGCTGGAAACTGGGTTCCCCTGATTCTGCTGCAGTGAGTTTGACGGGTAGGGAAGGGGATGGAGAGGCAGGGTCCCCCAGCTGAGAGCCCTGGTGGCTGAAATACCATACTACCCGGGCCCTTCAGGTCAATGTGTGCACCCTTTACCCCAGCCTTCACTCCAGTGGGGAAAACTCGCTTGGGGCTTCTCTTTGAGTCAGCATAGATCCCCCACCCTCCACCTGAGAAGGGTGCCCCCAAGGGAGTCTTGGTCTCATAGCAATTTCTCCAATGGGCAGGAGTCCAGAGACTGCCCCGCCCTCCGCAAGAGCTGCAGGATGCTGAGGCCACCAGGTGGACTCCAGGGCTCTGCAGCTGGACTAAGATGCCAAGAGGAGGGGGCAGTTCTGGCAGAATTCAGAGTGCACTGTGATTTCAAGGGATTTTGGTGGCAGCTGCAAGGGTGGGGGTGCCACCTGTTTCTGGGGAAAGGTGTCAAGCATTTGCCCCTGCAGTGGTTTCAGTGTGTGTGTATGGGAGTGTGTGTGCGCGGGAGGCCCAGGAGCTCAGGTGTGGATGGGCACGACTACCACAGTTGGGAACGTTTTTTTCCACAATGGAGTTCTTAAAGGCCCTGGTGGAGGTGTCTACAGTAGCTTCGCCTGGGGGTTGGCTGTGTGTTTAGAATTGGAGGGCAGCAGGTACTGGATCTGCGGTAGTTTCTCAGGGACACTCTGAGACAATGCACACACACTCACATACACACTCTACAAGCTCCAAACTACCAGTCTGGGGAGTAGAGCAGTGTGAATGTGAGTGTGTGTGTGTGTGTGTGTGTGTGTGTGCGCGCGCGCGCGCGTGTGCGCACGTTATAGAGGTGCTGGGGAGGGGGTGCGTGTAACTATGTATTTGGGTGACTGCCTGATTAGCAACCTGGTGGGAGGGGGCAAGTGTAGCTGTGTGTGTGTGTGTGTGTGTGTGTGTGCGTGTGTGTGTGTGTTTCCTCTTTGGATGGCGGTGACTGTGTAGCTGAGTGCTGGGTTTATGGTGCGGCTGTGTGTGCGCGTCCGTGTCCGCGTGTGAACACGGCCCCGGGAACCACGCACATGCTTCAGACAGCTGTTTCTGGCAGCCCTGGAGCTCGGGCTTCTCTGGGCACCCAGGCTAAGGGGCCACCTCTCAGCAGCCAGGCCCCTTGTCTCCCCAGGTCTCCCAACTGTGCCCACGGCCCCAGCGCACACACAAAGCCTCCATAATGAACGCGCTGCACTCCCCTGCGCTCGGCTCCTCACCCTGCACCCCGGCGGCCACGCAAGCCCGCCAAGCCGGCGACTCACCGAGTCAGTAGGCACGCAACCGGCCTTTCCCCCTGCCCGCCCAAACTCCTGCCGACCCGACGCTCGGCGCCCCCGCCCTGGCCGCGGCTCCCGGAGGGTGCCCAAGCTCCCGACGCCTCCGAGCCAGCCCGGGGCGGCACGCTCCCGCCGCGACCCACCCCGGGCCGGGCTGAAGACTGCGGGCGCGCCCCCCCCCGAAGGCAGCGCGCCTCTTACCTTCCTCCTCCGCCTCCTCTTCCTCCTCTTCGGCGGCGCGGCAGCTCCGGTGGAGGAGCAGCGGCGGCGGCGGCGGCGGCGGCGGGACTACGGCGCCCGCGTCCCCGAGCCCGGCACGGGAGCGGGGCTCAGTGGCGCCGAGCGGCGGGGCGGGCAGAGGCTGGCGGGGCGGCAGCAGCTGGCCCGGGTCGCGGGGAGCTGGCGCGCAGGCGGCGGGCTGCGGGCAGGCTGATAGCGGCGCGCGCGGGCTCCTCGGGCGGGCTCCATGACTGCGCCGCGAGCGGCACCATCGCCCTGGCTCGCTCGCCGCCCTCTCGCTCTAGGAGTGCGGCAGGCAGCGAGGTGACGGATGGCGGCGAGGCGGCCGGACAGCCGAGGAGGGGAGGGGAGAAGGGGCGGGGGAAAGGGGAAGGGTGGGGGAAGGGGAGAGGTGGGGGAGGGGAGGGGAGAAAAGAGGGGAGTACAGAATGAGGGGCTTCTCCGGCGCCTCGCGACCCTCGAGTGCTGGCGTCAGTTTCCCCGAATCGGAACACGGCTTAAAGGCACAGCTCCCGACTCGGGTCGCAACTAGAAATAAGCACAAAATTGGCAATTGGGGAAAGGCTCTCCCAAGACACAACCCAGCAACCCAGCAACCCAGCCTTGCTTCACTTCGTGAACCTGACGGTTCGGCTGGGCTCTGCCGGGAACTGCCGGCAGCTAAGAGGGCAAGCCAATTTCCAAAGTGAACCCGGGAAAGTGGTGGGATGTGGGGGTGGGGAGAGTAATTGAGGAGAAGAAGGGGCAACCGGAACACTCGCTTCGAGACTCCAGTCCCTGGCCGCTGACCTTGCTTCCCCGAGCTCCCCCTCGCCCCCAGTTTGCTTGCCTTCAGCTGGGGTCGCCCTCCCTGCAGCTCCCCCTCTTGGTCGCCACCACCAACATCCATACGCACCTTGAGTTTCGGCTCCGGCTCTTGCTCGCAGAGCCTCTCCCCAGCACCGGAGTGCGAGCTGTTCTGAGTCCAGGCCCAGCCCGGGAGCCCACCTCAGGAAGGGAGCGATCTGCCAGCTGGCAGAGGTCCGCTTAGAGCATGCGGTTGGCTTGGTGAGAAGGGAATGAGGTTAAGGTGTGTGTGCGTTTGCGTTCACCAGCGGGGAGTGGGAGGGTCCTGTGCGCGCACCCCCCTCCCCAAAGGAGAGTAGCTAGGCACACAGCACAGTGCCTGATAAATGATCTCAGGACATTTTTGAGAGACACACTGTGAATACTAAGCATGTAGCAGGCGGGATTCAAGAAAGGCTCTTGGTCTCCCAGCTGGCTGTGGAACCATTTAGAGGAGTTTTGAGGACCAAGAAGAAAGGCCACTCTCCCTCTTCCCCAAAGGGCAGCCTCACTGGGGACTCAGAGGGACTGGGAAGCTAGACAGGGTGATGGAGGGGTGAAGTTGAGGCTAGGGAGGAGAAAAGCAGAAGGAAGTGATTGAGTTGAAGAGCCTCTGGTGATGCCAAATCATGGTGAATTTCCAAGTGTCAGAGGCTCCTCGGAGAGACAGCTAACATTGGCACATTTGGGCCTCAGCAGTTCTGAGGTGAACAGTGAGCTCTCCTCAATCTGTCTTGTGTGCTTGGACTCTGGAAGGGAGCCTTTTGGGAAAGAAGGACCCAGTCCAGCTGGAATCTCTCCCTCACTTCCAGTTCTATTTAAACATCTCTATAGAACCTCAGAAGAGGCTGGAGGGCTACTGAGGGGCAATCATGGGCAAGGGGTTGGTCTTGTAAGCTGTGTGGCATTTCCATGATACGGAGAACAGCTCCGGGTCCGGGGCTCTCTGGGTCCGTGCAGCTGGGATCAGCAGTGGAGTAGCTGACTAGCAGATTTGGTCATTCGTCCAAATGAACACACTTTTTGCTTCCTTCCTGGCACTTCCTCCCTTGAAAAAAAAAGATGGAAATTCCTTGCATCTGGATAGGGGTAGTAGCCTAGGCTGGGAAAACCAGTTGATGGAATTATTGAAAACGTATGGTGAGTGAAAGTAAAGACACAGGTAGAAAACATGCAACATTCCTCATAAACGCGCAAGCAGACTCGCACAGAAGCTGCTCTGAGGAACACAACACACACACAGGGACACACATGGAGTCACACATGGGAACACAGACATACTGAGCTAGTACAAAAAAAAAAAAAGAAAAAGTCTAGCCAGAGAAGTGACTCAGACTTGATTTCTAATCCTTCTGAAAGAGAGAGGTGAAGACAAGCACGGAAGAGTTGGCCTCCGGTCTCCAGGGATTGGAGAGGGAGCCGGGAACCAGCTGTCCAGCATGAATAATGCTATTTGCATCCAGACAGTCCCTGGCTGGTTTCCTTGGGGTGGTGTCTGGGTGTGGGGGGAAGAAGAATCCCCTTCGGAGTCCCCTGATCCTTACCCAGTTTGTTCCTTATTAATATCTATATTAGTAACACAGATACCAACAAGTTGGTCTGTATCAGTTCTCACAATAAAACTCAATGGGTTAATAAGGAAAACAAATGCATTTTACAATTCTGATTAGCTGTCTTCTGCTGCTCACTGGGCTCACTGGAAGCATATGCTTCGGCTCCAGTCAATCTGCTGAGCGGTAAACAATCTGCTGTGCAGTGACAGAGGAGAGAGTATTGGGAAGGACTGTGTCACTGAACAAACTGTGAAAGTGAGGGCTCCTGGGTGACCAGTGGTGTACTGTCCGGTTTGGAATAGTAATTATATGCACAGCTTTTGGAGTCTGCTTCTTATTAGAGGTGTGACCTTTGGTAGGTCACTTACCCTCTTTGAGCCTTACCTGTGGGATGGAGAACCTACCTCATAGAGTTTCTGGGAGTAGTAAACGAGATAACGGATGTGAAAGATCTCAGCAAATGGTCTTTGTCATTCTTTTTCAAGACCAATCTGCATCATAATCATCTACTAAAAGGCTCCCTATTTTGTTCTTATTCACCTAACTCCTGTCTGAAGTGATGTGGCATTTACATTGTTTCTTGCTCTTGGTCAAAGTGAGTTCTCAAGCTTGTGTACACATTGGTTGATTTCACTTCCAAAGGGAGAGCTCCCCTGGCCCCCTGCCCCTCAGATAATCATATAGGTCAGATTTTTTTGTTTTTTTGTTTCTGTTGTTTGACCAGCTGTGTGCACTCCCTCTGCGCAACAGAAATGAGGGAGGAGTGAAGGCAGAAGGCAAGGTGCAGAGAGGGCTCTTCATCATTCTTAACCCCATGCAAAAAATGCAGCAAAATGAAAGCTTGAGTGTAAAACCAGGCCCCTTGATCCAGTTTCACTGAAAGTTGGTGAGGTGGATCCCCTCGGGATAAGAGGTCAGTCTCTTCAAATCTTGTGACAATTGTATGACGAATGATCTTCCAGCCAGAAGCCCATTTCCTATTGAAATCAACACATTGAGATGAAGCTAATAAGTGACACTATTTTTCTCCCCTGTACACGGAGAGCAGATGGAGACAGCCGAGCCTCATTGGCACCTTGGGCTGTAATCAGCCCTTAACAACCAAGCACCCAACTCACCATTAACTGAGAATCCAGGGATAAGTGGACAGAGACACTCTTGGCCTCCAGTAGTAATAGTAATACTGACCGCCATTTATCGACCCATCAGTCACTACAAGCTGGGCACTTGGCTACTGATCCTAGGAAAAGGAGGTTAGTTTTTCATCCCGGGAATACAATTAGTTCTGCTCCCCTGGTAGGACCTCTAGCCGGCCCTGAGAGCTTTACATACATTAACTCATTTCATGATCACCATAACCTTACTTAGGGAACATCATCATCTTTATTTTAGAGGAGGAAGCCAAGATTCATGTAGCAGTAAGTAGCAGAACCTGGATTTCTAACTATGTAATGGCAATGAATAGTAAGAATAATTATGATTGCTAACATTTATTGAGCACTTATTTTGGGCCAGGCACTATGCTAGCATTTTCTATGCATTGTCACATTTAATCTTCACAATAAATGGGAGAGGGTAGGTACTATGATCATGACAATTTTAAAGGAAAACAAAGGCTCTGAGAAGTTAAGTAATCTCCACAAGGTCACATAGCTAGTCGGGCCTGATCCAGAATTTGAACCCATGCCAATTTGATTGCAATAGTTCGAGTGTCTCCAAAAAAGACTGTGACTGCAGGCCTACAACTGGGGTTACACAGCTTAGACAGGTTGCTAGCCTTTTCCAGAGACATTCTAAACTGCCTGCCTCTGTTGCAGCAACCCAACCATCTACTAGCACCCAGGAAAAGATGAATAAGCAAAGAACAGGGCATCACTGATGAAGTGCATCTGCCAAAGGCAGCAAGAGAAACCCCTGGGTGGCAAGGCAGGCCCCGGGATGGTAGAAGGAGGGATGGCATGATCAGAAAATTCAAGGAGGAAACCCACTTTATAAATTTCAGTTGTCTCCAGCCCTTTATTCTCCATCTTGCCTTTCAGCAAGACACCCATGCATCCTAAAGCATCTGGGGCCAACCAGGGTTCTGGTTTAGGACAGGGTGGGTAGAACAAAAAGGAGAGGAAACTCTGGACCTCCTGAGTTACTGGAGAAAGTTAGAGCTAGCAGGGAAGCTGGGTGACAGAGAGAGCACAAGAGAAAGATGGGGAAGGAAAGGGCCATTTGAAGGATTTGTCACTAGGAGTAGGGAGGACAAAAGGCTGGGCCGTTATGCTATGAGAGTTTTTCAGTGGCCCTTTGTGTGGTAGGTGAGCTTGCCCACCCAGTGTGGGCTGGGAGACACTGAAGGGAACGACTCCAGGCCCATGAGCTACAAACTGCCGGCCAGCCAGCCTTTTCCCTAGCCTTGGCTGGCTGGCGCCTTCTCCCCTCAAACATAGCTGCTGAGGAAGGCCCCCTGCCTGCTAGTTCCCTGAGTCCCAGCAGGCTCCCAGCTTCCCTGTGTATATTCACACCCCTTCCCTACAAAACTGCTGAGGACATGCCCAGTCATGGGAGGGGGATCCCCAGGTCAGAACAGGGTTCATTCTACAGTGGTGTCCTGTGACTAGAATGGGGTCACTCAGTTCTTGACTCCTCTCTGGGGCTTGGGGTCAGAGGCATGCTATTTGCATCAATACAGCCCAGGCCAATGGTGTGGCTGGTTCCTTAGCCTTCCCTCCGGCTCATCCCACATACCTTACAATTATTGGCTTAATGAGATTTCCTTTCGGTATCGGACCCACACCTCCCCTCTCTTCCTAGGTCCTCTTTGAGTGCCCTCCACCAGACAGCTGCTCAGACTCTGGGTGTTTCCTGAATGCAATTTCTGACCCCCATCAAAATGTATCCATTCCTTGTCCTAGTCCTAGTAATCCAATAAACTCTTCTGTACTTAGGTAAACACAGACCTTAACTGGCACTGCTTCTCAAAGCGCCCACACACAGAATCCCTAACCATAGAATAAAGGAAGACTGTGGAGAAGGCCAAGGTGCCCCAAAGTGTCAAATGTCTTCAAAGTTTTACATTTTATTTAAAAAATGTGAATTTTTACATGTACTCCACGGTATACTGGTGTTTGATTTACCATGGAAATATCGCATAGCTCTAAAGCCCTCGCACAAATTGAAGCTACAAAAAGACACACTGTGTTCATCTTGTGCCTCTGTGGACACTGGGAGGTATAGAGACCCCCGACTCAGGAAGCGCTGAATGGACACATTGTCCCACCCCAAACCCGCTCGCTTTTGATGCACTACCCTATTGAAAATGGTGGTGAGCAGAAAGGGTAACTGGAACAGTCTGGAGTGTAGTAGTACAGTGGTGTACGGGGGGAGCCTGTTTTTGTGTGAAGCTGGATTTTCCCCACAGAACCTGCAGCAGAACCAGCCACACCCTTAGGTCCCAGAGGGTGGTGCTGACAGCCTCCTACTTGGTGTGATGTGAGCTTCCCCTTAATCCAATTCACCAGCCCCAAAGCTGCAAGTGCCGGAAATTCTCCTTTGGGTTAAGGCCCAGTCTCCAGAAGGTCCCGGTAAATTGCACATGTTATCTGGAATGGACAGCACATTAAGTCATTAGCGCCCATTAATGCAGTTGCCTGAATAAATCTATCAGATTGCCTGTCACCTCTCAGAGGGCAGAGCTGTGAGGGGATGAGACAGTGACCAGGAACCTTTCTGTGGGGTGGAGGAGCTCTAGCACATCTGACATTGTTGTCTCAGAATCATGTAGGTAGCCCCACCCAGACCCCTATTTAACAAGTGCCCTGGGTCAAGCCTGCAAGCCAAGCACAGCCAAAGCAGGCCCAGGAGAGGACTTCGGCATGTGGGGGGGGGGGCTGGAGGTTGGGGGGCCAAGGCCAAAGGAGCGGCACTGAAGGCCAGGGCTGAAAAGACCTCCTCACCAGCTTTGCATTTCCCTGGCCCTCCTCTGTAGCTTCCTTTTTTCATTCTTCCCTCTCTCGCTTTTTCTGTCTGTCTCTAGAGAGAGAGCTTCTCCTTTGCTGCCTCCTCCTTGCTCACCTCCCTCATGTAGAGGGATCCCCGCAGGGAGAGGGCCAGTGGCTCTGGAAGGCCTAGGGGTGGGAGCTGAATTCACAGACCCTGGGGAACGGCCCATGCTCCTTGTGTGCCTTCTTTCTCTCCCCCCTGCTGGTGTCTTAGGCATGTTTGCTCTCCTGGAGTTGGGAAGCAAAACACCAATTTAAATTGATGCTGACGGAGCCTGTCAGATGCCAAGTGCTGCCGCTGTTGCCACCAGTACAGCTATTCCCCATGAGGCAGACCAGGCATGTGCTTGGGACACTGCTGCCAGAAACTGGCAGGCCTTCCCCCTACTTCCCTCTTTCTGGATGGGGGTGTGGTGGGGTGGAATTTGGAAAGCAGAAACTGGATGGGCAACAGGAAATGTCTCTAGGCTGGTAAGCAGACTATGGGGTGCCTCAGGCTCTCCATCCTGGTTAGGCCGCTGTGTGGTCATGGATACTTTACTTAACCTCTCTGTGCCTAATGTCCCCCTGGAAAAAAAAGCCCAAAGGAGAATCCAACACCTGCCCAATGCTTTTCACAGGGGAGCAGATTTATGAAGGAATCACCTGGAGCTTTTTAGAAGGAAAACACCACACAAAGACAAATGTTGCCTGAACGACTCCAGGGAAGAAAAGGTGTTTAATTCCACTCCTCCACAAGGCCTTGGGGGGAACTGCTAATCTGATAAATGAGTTCTTGCTAATGTGCTAGGGAGTGCCAGTGGGCTCATGAGTTCCCCTCCCAACAGTGTGCATTTTGACCAGAGATAAACTTTCAATGCCTTTCTTCAAAGATGTGATCAATAGTGGGAATGTTTGACATACAGGCAGGTGTCTGGGAAGTTTGAAGGTATGAGGGACCTTTCCTGTTTCACCCTCAGATAATCTCTTACGTGTGCACTAGGCTTTACAGTTGTCTTTTACTTGATCTTCACAATGACACTGTGAGATATGCACGGCTGCTATAATCCCCATTTTATAGATGAGGAAATTGAGGTCAGATTGACTGAATCACCTTCCAGGGCCACACAGTTGGGAAGCAATTGATTCTTCACCCTTTTCCAGGCTGACTCCACCTGAGCAGAGCACAGGGCTCAGGAATACCAGGCCTGGATCAGCCATTTCTTTTGTTGACTTTCTCTGTCTGTCACTGATTTCTCCTTTCTTCACTCTGTCTTTTCTGGACCCTATTTTCTGTTCTTCTGGCTGCCGTTCACCAGACAGGGAAGAAAAAAAAATTAGCTTTGCAAGGAAAAGCAGGTATTGCTTTATATGTCTTGGTGGCTAAAGCAACCCCCAGAAAGGTCAGACTAGAACATTCTTGCTGCTGGACTGGCAGTAACTTGCTGTGTTTGACCTGGACTCAATTGATTAACCTTTCATCTGTGAGTTCTCACCTTTTCAACTTGCATAAACCTCTCAGGCTCATGGTGGGATGCGCCTGAAGGAAGGAGGCAGAGTGGAGGGGCAGGAGATGGAGATAGCTAATGAAAAACAAGAACTGAAGAGCACTTTGCAACCATTCCTAAATGATGCACTGATGCCTAATAGCACTCTCTGCCTCAAAAGCCATGGCTCAGAAATGGGAGGCATTTGTTAAGGCACTGCAGGCAATTCCCTGGTAATCCAAGAAGTCTCCTATTTAGGGGAAAGGCCTAATTATAGCTTCTTCTTTTCCTTATCTCCTCTTATTCATTAAGACCAAAGGATATTTGCTCTGGAAATCATATCTCTATTTCAAAAGATTTCATCTGCTCCCACAAATTGGATTTCCTACCTGGAGTCAAATTCCCCATTTATAACAGAGATATCATCTACCCGGAAATCTATCCTTGGTATGGGCCTAAGCTTGCTGAGATGTGTTTTCAATGGTGACCAGCTCCGTGGCCTTGCTGGGCTTGAGGGAACTGAGGCTGGGGTCTCAGGCTGTGGAGTCCAGACTGCATCTTTTGGAGAGATGCCTGGTCTCCAGCTGACTTTGTCAACTGAGGCCTGCTCCCAGCCAGTGCTTGAGCACATTTTCAGTGGCTACAGCCATAGGAAGTTTGTGAAGGGCTACTCTTGGGTTTGGTCTTCCCATTTCCACCACCAACCCAAAGCATGGCTGGCCCATGACACTCTCCTGCTTGGACACCCTCAGTGGCTGCCCTGTGCCTGTAGCATAAAATCCAAACTCCTAGTGTCCATTTCCCACTAGTCCATTCTAAGACCTGCTCACTCTGCCAGGTATGGCTCCTGACTCTTCCTTGCCCCTGTCCTGCCTCCTGCATTCTGGTCTTGCAATTTCCCAGGGCCTATATTGCTCTCCCTCCTCTCTGCCTAGCCACATTCTGTTCCTCCCACAACGCCCAAGTCCCAACACCAGAGAAGGCCCCCTCCTCCCAGGAATGCTGAGCACTTTTAACTGCACCAGTCATTTGGCACATTATCAGAGACTGAACGCCTTCTCTCAGCACTTATATTCTTGGCTTGGACTGTAATTTGTCCTTTTGTGGACTTAGCCCTGTCTCCCTATCTTTGTGGGCATAGGCCAAGCCTTCTACTCCTTTTGATCGCCCAGAACATCTGGCCTGATGCTGGGCCATAGAGGTCGTTGGGCGCAGGCTGCCTGCCCCTTCATCTCATCACTCCCTGCAGCTCTGCAGTCTCTGCTGGCTGCTTTGCTTGCAGCCTTCAGGTCCTCCCCTTCCCTATCCCCTTTCATCCTTCACCAGAAGCTCTTAGCACCATTCAGTAGATTCTTCCTTTTATGAATCATGTTGGTGGTTCTTTCTCAGACCCTCTTCAGTTTCTCTGAAATCAATCCGGAGGCAGCCAAGAAAAAACTGGGAAGTTGGGGACGTTTGTTTTTCATACGACCCTCCCTTTGGCTGTTCAGTGTCTGCCAGTTGAGCCAGACAGCCCTCGTTTTTACTTCCTCTTCCCTGAGAACAAACTCTAGTGAAAAAGGCATGTAAGTGTCTTTTCCATAATAATAAAAAAAATCTTCATTGCCTAGCAAGACTCTCTGAATTCCTGATCCCTGTAGCTGGAAGCTGGGACAAAGTGGTTGTTCTAAGGTGGTCAGAAATGCATTTCCAGGGCTCAAAGAAGGGCAATGGGAATGTGTCCTAAGGGAAGGGAGAACCTTTCTCTGTTCTGGGAGGGATCATTTTTAGTTGCCTATCTATCTACTCATGGGCCTTGATAGCTCATTTGACTACAACTACTTCAGCCTGGCCTGAGAAATTTATTTAATCAGAAGATAGGAGTGGGCTAACTGGGGGAGGGGCCCACACCACTGGTTGATTGAGGAGCAAGAGTCTATATTTACTGAGCCTTTACCAGATGCCATGCATGGTGGCATGCAGGTTACATCAATAATCTTGTTAAATCCTCATGACTGTGAGAGGTAAGTGCTCTTATCCTTGATTATAGATGAGGAAACTGAGGCACAGAGAAACAACTCAATTCATCTAAGGCCATTAGCTAATCAGTGCAAACACTGGGTTGGACTCAAGCCCAGGTCTCTGATGCCAAAGCCTGTGAACTTCACCACCACTCTATTCTGCCCTGACAATAACAGCTGCTTTTGTGGAGCCAAAGAATAAAAAAGGGCCACCCTTGACAACTTTCTTTACGCTCCTCAAGGCATGCTTTTGAGCTGCCACCTGTGACTTCTTTTTCGTCATAGTCGTAAGAGCCACAGTATGCTCCTTGCCTTGCCTCCGTCTCCTCTGTCCCAAACAGGAGGCCAGCACGTGAGAGCACAGGCTCTGGAGCCACACTGCCTGAGTTCAAATCCTTGTTTTGTCACTTTTTAGCTGCAGGAATTCGGGTAAGTTGCTTAATTTCTCTGTGCCTCCTTTTCCTCATCTATAAATTAGAGCTAACCTAACACTTACCTGACAGGATTGCTGAGGGAATGGGATGAGGTAATGGATGTGTGGCACTCAGCACAGTGCTGTTGCATGGAAAATTCGCAGCAAATGCTACCTATCATTACCTCCCCCTTTTGCCCCTACCTATCCAGGGTTCCAGGGACTTTATGCCATCCTCAGATCACCAAGGAGTCCCCTCTATGGCACCCTTTCAGACCTGCTGCTGTACTGAGCTCCTCTGAACATTAGCCTTCCCACCCAAAACCTCATGTTGAGTCCCAGTCCCTCCCCTAATTGTAAGACCTTAGAAAGCAATCTTATCTTCATCAAAATTAAAATTTTTTGAGCATAAAAGGACACTATTAACAGAGTGAAAAGACAACCCACATAGTGGGAGGAAATATTTGTGAATCATACATCTGATAAGGGATCAGTATTCAGAATATATAAAGAGCTCCTATTACTCAAAGACAAAAAATCAAACAGCCCAATTTAAAAATGGGCAGAGGACTTGAATAGACATATCTCCAGAGAAGATATACAAATGGCCAACGAGTATATGAAAAGATCTTCAAAATCACAAGTCATTACCGAAATGCAAATCAAAGCAATAATGAGATTCCACTTCAAATCCATTATAGAGACTATTATAAACAACAGAAAGTACCAAGTGTTGGCTAGGGTGTGGGAAATTGGAACCTTCATATGTACTGCTGGTAAAAAGTTATAATGGTACAGCTGCTGTGGAAAATGGTATGGTCGTTCCTCAAAAAATTAAACACAGAATTACCATATGATGCAGCAATTCCATTTCTGGGTATGTACCCCAAAGAATTGAAAACAGGGACTCGAATACATATTTGCATACATATGTTCATAAAAGTGTTATTCACAGTAGCCAGCAGGTGGAAACAATCCAAATGTCTATTAACAGATGAATGCATAAACAAAATGTGGTATATACATATGATGGAATATTATTCAGCCTTAAAAAGGAAGGTAATTCTGACATATGCTGCAACATGGATGAACCTTGAAGATATTATGCTAACTGAAAAAAGCCAGCCACAAAAGGACAAATATAGGATTTCACTTATATGAGGTACCTACAGTAGTTGAGTTCATAGAGACAGAAAGTAGAATGGTGGTTTTCAGGGACTGAGGAAAAGAGAGAATGGGAAGTTAATGTTTTCTGAGTACAGAGTTTCAGATTTGAAAGATCAAAAAAGTTCCAGAGGTGGATGGTGGTCATGGCTGCAGAACAATGTGAATGAACCTAATGGCACTGAACTGTAAACCTAAAAATGACTAAAATGGTAAATTTTATGTTATATATATTGCACCACAATTTTAAAAAGCAATCCATTTTAAAATAAATTCCCTTGGGAACAAGACAAAGATGCCCACTCTCGCCGCTTTTATTCAGTATAGTACTGGAGGTCCTAGCCACGGCAATCAGACAACACAAACAAATAAAAGGCATCCAGAATGGTAAGGAAGAAGTCAAACTGTCACTGTTTGCAGATGACATGATATTGTACATAGAAACCCCCAAAGAATCCACTCCAAAACTACTAGAACTAATATCTGAATTCAGCAAAGTTGCAGGATACAAAATTAACACACAGAAATCTGTTGCATTCCTATACAGTAATGATGAACTAGCAGAAAGAGAAATCAGGAAAACAATTCCATTCACAATGGCATCAAAAATAATAAAATACCTAGGAATAAACCTAACCAAGGAAGTGAAAGACGTATGCCCTGAAAACTACAAGACACTCATGAGATAAATTAAAGAGGACACTAACAAATGGAAACTCATCCCATGCTTTTGAGTAGGAAGAATTAATATTGTTAAAATGGCCAACCTGCCTAAAGCAATCTACAGGTTCAACGCAATCCCGATCAAAATACCAACAGAATTCTTCAATGAACTGGAACAAATAGTTCTAAAATTCACATGGAACCACAAAAGACCCCAAATAGCCAAAGCAATCCTGAGAAGGAAGAATAAAGCAAGGGGGATCTCACTTCACAACTTCAAACTCTACTACAAAGCCACAGTAATCAAGACAATTTGGTACTGGCACAAGAACAGACCCATAGACCAGTGGAACAGAATAGAGACTCCACATATTAACCCAAGCATATATGGTCGATTAATATACAATAAAGGAGCCATGGATATACAGTGGGGAAATGACAGCCTCTTCAACACCTGGTGTTGGAAAAACTGGACAGCTACATGTAAGAGAATGAAACTGGATTATTACTGTCTAACTCCATACACAAGAGTAAACTCAAAATGGATCAAAGACCTGAATGTAAGTCATGAAACCATTAAACTCTTCGAAGAAAACATAGGCAAAAATCTCTTGGACATAAATATGAGCAACTTCTTCATGAACATATCACCCCAGGCAAGGGAAACAAAAGCAAAAATGAACAAGTAGGACTATATCAAACTAAAAAGCTTCTGTACAGCAAAGGACACCATCAGTAGAACAAAAAGACATCCTACAGTATGGGAGAATATATTTATAAATGACATATCTGATAAGGGGTTGACATCTAAATTATATAAAGAGCTCACGCACCTCAACAAACAAAAAGCAAATAAGCCAATTAAAAAATGGGCAGAGGAGCTGAGCAGACACTTCTCCAAAGAAGAAATTCAGATGGCCAACAGGCCCATGAAAAGATGCTCCACATCGCTAATCATCAGAGAAATGTAAATTAAAACCACAGGGAGATATAACCTCACACCAGTTAGGATGGGTGCCATCCAAAAGACAAACAACAAATGTTGGCGAGGATGTGGAGAAAGGGGAAAGCAATATGGAGGTTCCTCAAAAAACTCAAAATAGAAATGCCATTTGACCCAGAAATCCCATTCCTAGGAATTTACCCTAAGAATGCAGGAGTCCAGTTTGAAAAAGACATATGCATACCTATGTTTATCGCAGCATTGTTTTTTTTTATAATTCATTTTGGTGTCATTAATCTATAATTACATGTGCAATATTATGGTGATTAAACTACCCCCTTCATCAGGTTCCCCTCACCAACCCCATTACAGTCACTGTCCATCAGTGTAGTGAGATGCTATAGAATCACTACTTGTCTTCTCTGAGTTGTACAGCCTTCCCCGTGCACCCCCAACATTACATCTGCTAATTGTAATGCCCCTTTTTCCCCTTTATCCCTCCCTTCCCACCCATCTTCCCCAGTCCCTTTCCCTTTGGTAACTATTAGTTCGTTCTTGGGTTCTGTGAGTCTGCTGGTGTTTTGTTCCTTCAGTTTTTTTCTTTGTTCTTATACTCCACATATGAGTGAAATCATTTGATACTTGTCTTTTTCAGCTTGGCTTATTTTACTGAGCATAATACTCTCTAGCTCCATCCACGTTGTTGCAAATGGTAGGATTTGTTTTCTTCTTACGGCTGAATAATATTCCATTGTGTATATGTACCAACTCTTCTTTATCCATTCATCTACTGATGGACACTTAGGTTGCTTCCATTTCTTGGCTATTGTAAATAGTGCTGCGATAAACATAGGGGTGCATCTGTCTTTTTCAAACTGCGCTGTTGCATTCTTAGGGTAAATTCCTAGGAGTGGAATTCCTGGGTCGAATGGTATTTCTATTTTGAGTTTTTTGAAGAACCTCCATACTGCTTTCCACAATGGTTGAACTAATTTGCATTCCTACCAGCAGTGTAGGAGGGTTCCCTTTTCTCCACATACTCGCCAACATTTGTTGTTTGTGTTTTGGATGTTGGCCATCGTCACTGGTGTGAGGTGATACGTCATTGTGGTTTTAATCTGCATTTCTCTCATGATTAGCGATGTGGAGCATCTTTTCATGTGCCTGTTGGCCATCTGAATTTCTTCTTTGGAGAAGTGTCTATTCATGTCCTCTGCCCATTTCTTAATTGGATTATTTGCTTTTTGTTTGTTAAGGTGCATGAGTTCTTTATATATTTTGGATGTCAACCCCTTATCGGATACGTCATTTATGTACATTCTTCCATACTGTAGGATGTCTTTTTGTTCTACTGATGGTGTCCTTTGCTGTGCAGAAGCTTTTCAGCTTGACATAGTCCCACTTGTTCATTTTTGCTTTTGTTTCCCTTGCCCGGGGAGATATGTTCAAGAAGAAGTCACTCATGTTTATGTCTAAGAGATTTTTGCCTATGTTTTTTTCTAAGAGTTTTATGGTTTCATGACTTACATTCAGGTCTTTGATCCACCCTGAGTTTACCTTTGTGTATGGGGTTAGACAGTAGTCCAGTTTCATTCTCTTACATGTAGCTGTCCAGTTTTTCCAACACCATTTTTCATCTCCCCATTGTATATCCAAGGCTCCGTTATCAAATATTAATTGACTGTATATGTTTGGGTTAATGTTTGGATTTTCTATTCTGTTCCACTGGTCTGTGGGTCTGTTTTTGTGCCAATACACAATTGTCTTGATTACTGTGGCTTTGTAGTAGAGCTTGAAGTCAGGGAGTGTAATTCCCCCTGTTTTATTCCTCCTTCTCAGGATTGCTTTGGCTATTCGGGGTCTTTTGTGGTTCCATATGAATTTTAGGATTATTTGTTCCAGTTCATCGATGAAAACTGTTGGTAGTTTGATAGGGACTGTGTTGAATCTGTGGACTGCTTTAGGTAGTATAGCCATTTTGACAATATTTATTCTTCCTAGCCAAGAGCATGGGATGAATTTCCATTTGTTAGTGTCCTCTTTAATTTCTCTTAGGAGTGTCTTGTAGTTTTCAGAGTACAGGTCTTTCACTTTCTTCGTTAGGTTTATTCCTAGGTATTTTATTCTTTTTGATGCAGTTGTGAATGGAATTGTTTTTCTGATTTCTCTTTCTGTTAGTTCATCGTTAGTGTATAGGAAAGCAACAGATTTCTGTGTGTTAATTTTGTATCCTGCAACGTTGCTGAATTCAGATATTAGTTCTAGTAGTTTTGGAGTGGAGTCTTTAGGGTTTTTTATGTACAATATCATGTCATGTGAAAACAG
The DNA here is from genome assembly GCA_032199065.1 of Smutsia gigantea. Classification (NCBI taxonomy): domain Eukaryota; kingdom Metazoa; phylum Chordata; class Mammalia; order Pholidota; family Manidae; genus Smutsia; species Smutsia gigantea. The sequence continues at coordinate 29,467 of JAVSCE010022757.1, read as the reverse complement.
TGACAATTTGAATTCTTCTTTACCAATCTGGATGCCTTGTGTGTCTTTGTTTTGTCTGATTGCTGTGGCTAGGACCTCCAGTACTATGTTGAATTACAGTGGAGAGAGTGGGCATCCCTGTCTTGTTCCCAATCTTAGATGAAAAGCTTTCAGCTTCTCGCTGTTAAGTATGATGTTAGCTGTGGGTTTGTCATACATAGCCTTTATGATGTTGAGGTACTTGCCCTCTATACCCATTTTGTTGAGAGTTTTAATCATGAATGGATGTTGAGTTTTGTCAAATGCTTTATCATCTATGGAGATGATCATGTGGTTTTTGTTCTTTTTGTTAGTGTGGTGGATGATGTTGATGGATTTTTGAATGTTGTACCATCCTTGCATCCCTGAGATGAATCCCACTTGATCATGGTGTATGATCCTCTTGATGTATTTTTGAATTCGGTTTGCTAATATTTTGTGGAGTATTTTTGCATCTATGTTCATCAGGGATATTGGTCTGTAATTTTCTTTTTTGGTGAGGTCTTTGCCCAGTTTTGGTATTAGGGTGATGCTGGCTTCATAGAATGAGTTTGGAAGTATTCCCTCCTCTTCTATTTTTTGGAAAACTTTAAGGAGAATGGGTGTTATTTCTTCTGTATATGTCTGGTAGAATTCAAAGGTGAATCCATCTGGTCCGGGGGTTTTGTTCTTGGGTAGTTTTTTGATTACCGATTCAATTTCATTGCTGGTGATTGGTCTGTTTAGTTTTTCTTTTTCTTGTTTGGTCAGTCTTGGAAGGTTGTATTTTTCTAAGAAGTTATCCATTTCTTCTAGGTTTTCCATCTTGTTAGCATATATATTCTCATAATATTCTCTTATAATTCTCATTTCTGATTCTGTTTATGTGTGTAGATTCTCTTTTTCTCTTGAGTCTGGCTAGGGGTTTATCTATTTTGTTAATTTTTTTCAAAGAACCAGCTCTTGGTTTCATTGATTTTTTTCTATTGTTTTATTCTTCTCAATTTTATTTATTTCTTCTCTGATCTTTATTATGTCCCTCCTTCTGGTGACTTTGGGCCTCATTTGTTCTTCTTTTTCCAATTTCAGTAATTGTGTCTTTAGACTATTCATTTGAGAATGTTCTTCCTTCTTTAAATAGGCCTGGATTGCAATATACTTTCCTCTTAGAACTGCCTTTGCTGTGTCTCACAGAAGCTGTGGCTTTGTGTTGTTGTTGTCATTAGTCTCCATATAGTCTTTGATTTCTGTTTTGATTTGGTCATTAACCCATTGATTAATTAGGAGAATGTTGTTAAGTCTCTATGTATTTGTGAGCCTTTTGATTTCTTTCTAAAATTTATTTCTAGTTTTATACCTTTGTGATCTGAGAAGTTGGTTGGTAGAATTTCAATATTTTTGTATTTATTGAGGTTCTTTTTGTGGCCTAGTATGTGGTCTAGTCTGGAAAATGTTCCATGTGCACTTGAGAAGAATGTGTATCCTGTTGTTTTTGGGTGTAGAGTTCTGTAGATGTCTGTTAGGTCCATCTGTTCTAGTGTGTTGTTCAGTGCCTCTGTGTCTTTACTTATTTTCTGTCTAGTTGATCTGTCCTCTGGAGTGAGTGGTGTGTTGAAGTCTCCTAAAATGAATGCATTGCTGTCTATTTCCTCCTTTAATTCTGTTACTATTTGTCTCACATATGCTGGTGCTCCTGTGTTGGGTGCATATATATTTATAATGGTTATATCTTCTTGTTGCACTGACCCCTTTATCATTATGTAATGTCCTTCTTTATCTCTTGCTACTTTCTTCATTTTGAAGTCTATTTTGTCTGATACAAGTACTGCAACACCTGCTTTTTTCTCCTTGTTGTTTGCATGAAGTATCTTTTTCCATCCCTTCACTTTTAGTCTGTGTATATCTTTGGGTTTGAGGTGAGTCTCTTGTAAGCAGCATATAGATGGGTCTTGCTTTTTTATCCATTCTGTTACTCTGTGTCTTTGATTGGTGTGCAGCACTATTTACAATAGCCAAGAAATGGAAGCAACCTAAGTGTCCCTCAGTAGATGAATGGATAAAGAAGATGTGGTACATATACACAATGAAATGTTATTTAGCCATAAGAAGAAAACAAATGCTACCATTTGCAACAACATGGATGGAGCTAGAGGGTATTAAGCTCAGTCAAATAAGGCAGGTGGAGAAAGACAAGTACCAAATGATTTCATTCATCTGTGGAGTATAAGAACAAAGCAAAAACTGAAGGAACAAAACAGCAGCAGACTCACAGAATCCAAGAATGGACTAACAGTTACCAAAGGGAAAGGGACTGGGTGGGATGTGTGGAAGGGAGGGAGAAGGGGAATAAGGGGCATTATGATTAGCACACATAATGTAGGGGGGCCACGGGGAAGGCAGTATAGCACAGAGAAGACAAGTAGTGGCTCTATAGCATCTTACTACAGTGATGGACAGTGACTATAATGGGGTATGTGGTGGGGACTTGATAATGGGGGGAATCTAGTAACCACAATGTTGCTCATGTAAGTGTACATTAATGATACCAAAAAAAACCATGATTATAAATAAATAAATAAATTCCTTAACCCTTTGATGCTCTTAGGCACTAAAGATGCAGGCATAAACAGTACAGACAAGGTTCCTGCCCTAGCAACATTTACATTCTAGAGAGAAAAGAAAGACAAATTCCAGTCAATGAACGTATAAAAAAGATTTTCAGATAGTGATTAAGTGCTATGAAGAAAATGAATTAGTGATGGGGGAGTCTACTTTAGATTAAGTAGTCCAGAAATGCTTCCCTAAGGAAGTGAGATTGCAATGTTTAACCTGAATTCTGAGTGATAGAAGGAACCAGGCATATGAGGATCTGGAGGAAGAACATTTTAGGTAGAAGGCACAGCTAGTGTAAAGGCCCTGAGGATTGAACTAGCTAGTGTGAAACTAAAGGCCATGAATGTGAAGATGAGTCTGGAGAGAATGGCAGAAGCCAGATCCTGGAGGGCCTTACAGGCCATGCTTAGGGTTTGGATTCTAGTATAAATTCAATAGAAAACCTTTAAACAGTTTTAAGCAGGAGAGGCACATGATCTGAATAACTGCTTTAAATAGATCATTGGCATCTGTGTGGAGGATGGATCCAGGTGAGAGATTATGCTGGGTTGGGCTAAGATGACAGCAGTAAAGATAGAGAGAAGTGAGTAGATTCTGGATATATGTGGGACCTTGACAAGCTCTATTGAAGGATTGGGTGCAAGAGATGAGGTAAAAGGATGACAAAAAGGATGATGGTTGGATTTTTCCTGAGCAACTGGATGATTGGTAGTGCCATGTACTAATGATGAGGAAACATTGGGGAGCAGTGATTTTAGGGGTAGAAATCAAGAGTTCTATTTGGGCTGTGTTAAGTCTGAGAGGCCTACAGGACACCCAAGAGGAGGTGCCTAGTTGGCAGTCAGAAATAGTAATAAGAGTAATAATAGTAATAATAATGACAACTAACATTTATTTATGCTTACTATGTGCCAAGTATTGTCTCATCTCCTTTACACATAACTGATCATTTAATGGTCACAACAGCCTTGTAAGGTCAGGTACGATTATCATTGCACTTTATAGAAGAGGAAATGGAGGCAAAAAAGGCTAAACAACTTGGTCAAGGTCACATAGGAAATGGTAGAGCCAGGATTCTAACTCAGGCTGTCTGACTCCAGACCCTGTGTCATTATGCCTGGAGCTCAAAGAGGAGGTGAGGACTAGACACAGAAGGATGGGGTGTCATCTTATTAATGCTATCTAGGGCCATGGGACCAAATGATGTGATCTTGGAAGAAAGTGAAAAAACGGTTTAGGGTTGAGCCCTGGAGAATCTCGAACATTTAGAGGTAGAGTGGAGGAAAAGGGTAGGGTGAGCAGACAGAGTGGAAAGTAGGAGGCAAGGCAGGAAGGTGTGGTATCATGAGAGCCTAGAAAGGACAGTGTCTTGGCTGATTGTGTCCAGTGCTGCTGAGAGGGCTGGTACATTGGGACAGAGAAGTAACCACCTTGTTAGGCCCAGTGTTGAAGAGAAGGGAGGCTAGTTTCCTACTGTGTGCAAGCCAGACTTGTGTAATGCACTGTGCTTCGCTCCCTCCCCTTCCTTCCTTTCCTCTTCGCCTCCTTCCTCCATTTGAATGCGCTGTGGTACAAGAAGGTATCAGAATCTAGGGAAGCTGTCTGAGGGGTTCAGACCTAGAATCCCCTTGTATCCCGTTTAGGGGGGTTCAGAGTCAGTCTCAGGGTGCAGGACAGAATTCAGTCATGCTTGACCTGAAGAAGGCTCCCAGCGGGACAAGGCGGCCTTGGGGGATGGCCAACTTGCAGAAGGTACGGAAATTGGCACCGAAGTCAGCAGTTTGGTCTTCCTTCCTGCCTTCCTGGGCACACAGACTCAGGAACATGGAATCTTTGAATCTGCTGGATACCTCTTCACAGGAAGCCATACACAACTACCACCATGCCTTTCTCAACACATGAAGACTTTCCAGGTGGACAAATACAATCTGTACATCATTTTTTACAGTGAACACCCACAGTCCAGTTTCGTCGTGCTCAGGGATTCCCTGACTCAGGACTATTAGTTCACTCCAATGTATTCCTGGTCAGCATCCAGCTCTCAGAAAAGCCTGCTTTTTTTCTAGGAGCATCTTCTACCTATGGTCCCTGCTGAACCTTCCTTGAGAAGTCAGTAGGTTTCCTCTACCTTCCAAGCCTCACAGAGACTACACTGTTTTGTTTTGTTTTTCTTCCTTTAATTGTCCTTTACTTAGCTCCCACCAAGAATAGTGGGACCTGTCTTTCACCTGCTTTCAAGGGGGGAAGCTGCTGGCTACGTTCAGGGCCAGAGAGACCTAACCCCAAGACCAACGATGCTGTAGCTCCCTTTCTGAGGGTATACAACCCCATCATTTAGCACTGATATGCCCATTGTGCTAAAGCAGAAGGATGGCATTCAGAAAGGTCAGGGAGGGCCTCACTAAATTCTTCAGCTGAAATTAATTTCAGTGATAAATACATGTATGTATATATATGAATATTCACTCACACGTATAATACATGTGGAAAACTGTATATAAAATAATATATACATAAGTCTAGATCTATTTATAAATCAACATCTATATATAAAACAAAAGAATGGAGAGCCTCCCCACTTCCCAAGACATACAGGGCCTCAGAACCTCCAGTGAGTCAACTTAGCAGCAGGGCAAATGACTTGAAACCATTTTTGTAATCCTCTCAGCATCTGACCTACTGTCACACACACCCGCATGCACACACACACACACACAGTAGGTCCTCACCAGGTATATGTTGCATCTACTAGAATTAAATGTGGTAGGCCTTGACATCTGATGTTACTAATATCCATAGGGCTAGATTGGGGTTCTAGTTCAGTGTGATTTTTATTAAGTCACTTTATCTTTCTGGCTCTGACTTTTAACATTTGTAAAAGGAACAAATTAAACCAGATGATTTATATAAGGCCTTTTCAGTTCTGATAGCCCACGATTATCTGAGGCTGGGGTCTATAGGAGATGGAAAGGCTCAAAGGAAAATCTCTTTAAGGAAATGTAGCACTAAAAGGGGTGCAATGTCTGGAGAAGAATGGGGAAATTAGTTGGGGAGAGGAAGAGGTGGTATCCGGAATGAGCAGAGTAGGGAAATGCAAAAGGGAAAAAGGGAATTTGCATTCCAAGTAATAATAGCTAACAACAGTGAACCCAAACTAGGTGCCAGGCCCGTTACCTGTTTCACTTAATCCTCAAAACTCCACGAGTTAAGGGCCATCATCACTCTCATTTTAGAGGTGAAAAGCTGGCAGAAAAAAAGGTAAATAAACGGTGCACGGCTACACAGCTGGCAAGTGGCAGAGCTGAGCTGCCCCCTGGTAGTCTGGCTCAACTTCTCTACTGCCTCCAGAGACCAGACAGGAAGCTTATATCGAATGTGGAGGTCCATTTGGGTATTTGGTGACCAGGCTGGAAAAAAGGAAGCCAGGCCAAGTGCAGGAGCTGGGATAAAACCAGTTAGACATTAAGAAGAAACCAAAGTTTGGCTCTGAATTGCTTGCATAGACGAAGGCTGTCAGCTTGAAGACCGTTCACAGTCCAGAGTGAAGTAACGGTGGCTGATGTCCGGGTGCATGAGACTGAAGAATCCAGGGGAGCTGCTTTCTAAGGGCTGAGACTCCCCTGTTCCAGAGCCATTACGGGCAGTAGTGAGGACAAGCTACCAGCCCAGCAGCAAGCTGTGTGCTGCCACTGGCTTTTTCCATCACTGTGAGAGCAGGAACATCACGTCCTGCCTTTGCCGTAGGTCCAGAGCAGGAGGGGCATTTCTCGTGCTTTCCACTCCAGGCCCTTTCCACTTATGAGAAATGGCCCAGGGAATCTGGCCAGAGGGAGGTTCCAGGCACCCCACAGACAAAGCTGAACCCCTGAAACCATGTGTTGCCTCCCTGGAAAGGGGGAGGAGCAATTTCAGATGCTGGGTTTCTAGGTTTGCTAGGCAGAGACCTCCCTATGAGCCATCTTGCCTCCTGCCCACCTCCTCCAGCAGCAGCACCCATCATTTGTCATTGGCTCTTCCCCATACCCCATTCTTTTGGATTCCCCTCATTAGAGGAGCGTTTTCTCCAGGAAACGCCAGACAACCTAGGTGGGTGCCGGGGGGTTGTCTGACTCTCAAAATCTCTCTACCTATGACTTTCCAGGGGCCAGCTGTGGGGCTAAGGTCAGGAGGGAGGGGCTTCACCTGTCACCTTTCCTCATCTAATCAGGAAGTAAGCAGGTCTGCACAAAGCACTCCCCTCAGCACACTCCAGGCTCTGTAACAGGTGGCTCATAAGATTATAACAGCCGACTCCCCTGCTCCCTGTCCCAAGCCAGTTGGTTCTGCAAGCGAAGTTTGGAGAAGCCTTTAAATGGGAGTTCCCAGGTGTTATGTGTGGTGCTACCCTGATTCCTGGACCACAGTCTGTGCCAGGCACTGGGGACAGGTGGCGAAATAGACAGACTGTTCTTATCCTCATGGAGCTTACAGTCTAGTGGGAAGAAAGACATTACCTGAGCCATCACACACACAACTAAAGTAGTTACAAGTTGGGATAAGTTCAGGGAAGGGTACAAACGGTGCTCAAGTAGACAATGACAGGGGTAATAGAAGTTGACTTCAATTTTAACATGTCCACCTCGTTAAAAAAATCGAACAGTACTGAAAAACATAATAAAAAAGCAGATTTCTTTGCTCCACTCTTCCCACCTTTAGTCCCACAAAGCTGCCACTTTTAACCTTTCTCTTAATTCTTCTAATGTTTGACCTCTATTTCTTTAAATAATATGCTTCTGTCCTATTTTCTTGATTGATCAATTTGAGCCATTCATCTATTGGATTTCTACTGTGATAGATGAGAGTGCAATGCTCAACCACACACCCACTTCCATTTCTCCATGCTTCCCAATATTGCTATAGAATATTGTAGTTCTATTACTAATTACCTTGTAACATTAAATAATATACATAAACCCTTATATATTGTTCCATCCACTGTACACAGCATGTTTTGAGTCCCCAGTTTTATAATGCAGAACTATTCAAGTCTGCACCCTGCCCTCTACTTCCTTCCCCTTCTACTTCCAGTTTCTGTCAAATGTATAATTACTTTTACATTGTCAAGGTTGAAAACGTTGACATTCTCTTCTATAACTATGATTATATCTCTCATGCTTGGTTTATAGGTTGATTATAGAAGCTGACAGCCAATAAATAATGTTCATATTATTGTGACTTTGCAAATATAATTCATGGTAGACAGGGATATATTATGACTTTCATGGGCCCTAGGCACTTTTGCTTTGGTGGGCCCTTCTTTCATTAAAAAAAAAAAAAAGAATAAAAGATACTTTCTGGCTGTATTAGTGTAAATAAAAATGTATTACTATCATATATTAAAGCATTTTCTTGACCTAAAAGTTCTTTTTTCTTTCTGGTTTTAAAATAAATAAAACATTTTAATGGTCTTGAACTTCATATAATGGAATAATTCATGTGTATCTTTTCATGTGTGGCTTTTTAAATTAAGTTAGTGTGATTTTTATAATCTTTTAAAACAACTTTATTGAAGAATAGGTGACCTACAATAAATTGCACATTTTGGAAGTGCACAATTTTATAAGTTTGACACACACACACACACACACACACACACACACACACACACACACACATATCTGTGAAACCATCACCACAATCAAGATATTGAACGTATCCAACTCCCCACAAGTTTCCTTGAGCTCCTTTGTAATTCAGTCCCCCATCGGCAGGCAATTACTGGCTTGCTTTCTGTCACTGTAGATTAGAATTTTGTATAACTGGAATCATGCAGTATGTATAGTTTTGTATATGACTTCTTTCACATATCATATTTGTGAGATTCATCCATGTTGTGTGAGAATCGATAGTCAATTTCTTTTTTTATTGCTGAGAAGCACTCCATGGTGTAGTATACCACAATTTGTTTTTTCACTTTTATGGGACATTTGAATTATTCCCAGCTTTTGACAACTGTGAATAAATCTTCTAAGAACATTGTGTACATGTTTTTGTGTGACCATATGTATTCCTTTCTCTCTAGGAGTCAAATGGCTAGATCCTATCATAGGTACATGTCTAACTTTATAACACATCGCAAAGTGTTTTCCAAAGTGCTTGGATCATTTAAAAATCCCACCAACAATCATCAGAGTCCCAGTTGCTCCACATCCTTGCCAAAACTTGGTATTGATACTTAACTTATTTTAATTTCTAGTGGCTGTGTAGAGGTACCTTAGTGCTTGCAGTTTTAACTCTCACTTCTTGAATGACCATTTCAGTGTGTTTATGAACCATTTTTATATCTTCTTTTGTAAAGTGACACTTCAAATATTTTGCTCATTTTGAAAAATCAATTTGTTTCAGTAAGTCTTATTATTGTGTCATAAGAGTTCTGTATATATTCTGGCTATAAGTCCTTTGTCAGATATGTGATTTGCAAATATTCTCTATTAGTAGGTTGTCTTTTCACTCTTTTCACAGAGCAAAAGTTTTACAATTTGATGAAATCCACTTTAGCAATTATTTTCTTTTATGGATCAAGCTTTTGGAGCCATGTCTGAGAACTCTTTCCTAACCCAAGGTCGTGAAGTTTTTCTCCTTTGTCTTCTAAAAGTTTTATAGTTTTAGGTTTTACATTTGGATTCAATATCCATTTTAACTCATTTTTATAGAAGGTATGAGATTTAGATCAATGTTCTGGGGTTTTTTTGATATACAGATATCCAATTGTTTCAGCATTATTTGTTGAAAATACCATTTTCTCCATTGAATTGCTTTGTACCTTTGTCTCTCTTAACAAGTCTCTGTTTGGACTCTCTTCTGTCAAATTGATCTATATGCTTATCCCTTCACCAATACCACATTGTCTTTATTACCTAGCTTTACATAAATCTTAAAATCATTCAATGTGATTCCTCTAAATCTATTTTTTTCAGATATTATCTTGGCTTCTCCAATTCCTTTGCCTTTCCAAATAAATTCTAGAATAAACTTGTCTGTATCTACAAGAAATCTCCTGGGATTTTGACAGACATTACCTTAAAGCTATTGATCAATTTGGGAGAATTGGCATTTTAACCATGTTTAGTCTTCCAGTCCATGAACACAGTACGTCCCCCCATTTACTTAGGTGTGATTTCTTTGATCAGCATTTTATAGTATTCAGCATACAAACCCTGCAATGGCTGGGAACTGTGGCTTTCAAATAATTAATTCTGCATGACATTCATTTGGCTGTTTCATTTAGAAAACTCATGTCCTCCATCAACTTTGGGAAATAGATAGCACTCCTTTGATAATTTTCTGTTTTCCTTCTTTTTAGAATTTCTAACAGTTGGATGTTAGACATCGAACCTCTTAACTTTTTCTTCTTTATTATTTTTCCTTCCTTCTTTAGTTCTCATCTTTTTTTCTTCATTGTGAAAGATGTTCTTTTGTGTGTGTGGGTGGGTCTGTGTCTGGCTTCTTTTTTATTGAAATATAGTTGATGTATAATATTATATTGATTTCAGGTATACAACATAGTGATTCAAAAGTTATCTATGTGGGAGATATTCTTATCTTTACCTTGCAATCCTCTGTAGTAGGTAGAATTCTAAGATGGCCCCCAAGATTCCTGCACCCCTGTATCATCCCCTCCCCTTAAGTGTGGAAGGGACCTGTGGATATGATGGAATGTCACTAACATAATTAGGTTATATGGCAAAGGTGAAGGGGTTTTGCAGATGTAGTTCAAGTCCCAAATCAGTTTCTTTTTAGTTAATCAAAAAGGAGATTATCCTTGGTGGGCCTGGTTTAATCAGGTGCGCTCTTTAAAGGGTGTTCAGGAGTCAGAGACAGAAGTCAGAGAGCATCTTGTGCTGTCCTTCAAGAAGAAAACAACCATGTTGTGAACTGCCAAAGGAGAGGGATGGCTTCCAGAAGCTAAGGGTCTCCTTACAACTTTAAGGAATTGAATTCTGCCCACAACCTGAATGAGCTTGGAAAAAGGACTCTGAGATCTAGATGAGAACCCATCTTGGGGACACCTTTACAGCCTAGTGAGATCCTGAGTGGGAAACCCTGCTGTGCTATGCCTGGACTTCTGCCATACAGAAACTGTGAGATAATAAATATGTGTTGTTTTCAGCCTCTAAGCTTGTGGTAATTTATTATGTAGCAATAGAAAACTAAGGCACCTTCTATGACTTTATTTTGCAAATCATATTTTTTATTTCCAAGAGCCCATCATTTAAAAAAATTAAAAAATTTTATTCATACAAGTAATACCCTCCAGTGGTTCAAAAATCAAAGCAGTACACAAAGGTTTCCATTGAGAAGTTTTGCAAAGAGCTCAATTGTATTCCTTGTTCTTATTTTTTATACCTTTCTGTTCTTGTTTTACAGATGTAGTATATTCTCAAATTTCTCTGTGGCTACTACTGGAGTTTTATTTAAAGCTGCTTTTAGTTCCCTGAACTAGCTCTGCTTGTTCCATTTATCTTGCGATTTCTGTTTAGCATTCCAGTTTTTCCTCACTGTTTCTTTCTTTCTTGTACATCTTTTAAAATGAGACAATAGGGAGTCTGACTGGGAGCTGGGTGTATGACCAGACCTTGTCACTGGCAGATTTTTCTTAAGGACAATGGGAAGGGAGCTGGTTATGAATCTTTTGCGGGGCCACAGGGGAGGGGAAGCAGGGTCCAAATATCAGATTACAGAAGGCCTAACTGTTAGGCACTAACACCCAGACTAGCTGCCTTAATTCTCTCTTGGTAATTTGTTCAGTTTCTGTCAAGAAGAAACCCTTTGATCTTAGGCTGGCAAGTAAATACTTGGCTTCCAGGGCGTCTCCATTTAGGGCTTGGGGGTCAAGTCTCCTGTGTCCAGACCTCCAGTTGTGAGGCCTTGTTGTCAGTCTCAGTCCTCACTCTTACTCTGTCATACTTGTCATCTCTGAGGCCAGACCTTGCTAAGGTTTGTAAGGTCATCAGGCTGTGTCTTTAGCTGCAACACTTGCATACATAGTTGAAACTGATTGTTTGCTCCATTCTGCTTCATCAGTTAGCACTCCTCCAGATGCTTTCTGACTTCAGAAATTTATTTAAATTTCTCATTCACTGACGGCTCCCCTCCTGTTCTCTTTATTATGGTGGGTTTATGCATTTTAAAATTTCTGTACTATTATTTTAATGAAGTCTCTGGAGGAAGATGACTTAAATGTTTGTTCTCAGCCTACCATCTTGAACTAAAAAATGTACAATGGAGATAATAATGGTGCCTATTACATAGGCTTTTTGAGGATTAAAGGATTATGCATGTAAATTGCTTAGCACAGTGCCCAGCACATATTTGATTATTTATAAATATTAGTTATTATTGTTATTATTGCCTTGACAAGCAATTGGGGAATAGAGTTCTGGACAGGGAATGTTTTTCTGATGCCATTGAAAACCACAGGTGCAGGTGACCACTGCAGCCAACACTGAGTCAGGCCTGGTCTAAGTCCAAGTTTCAGGGCTTTCAGTTCCAAAAACCAAGTTTTGGGAAACAGCTTTAGGTTTGGGGAGAAGCCGTGGGGTAGAGGGGTAGGTGGAAGGAATTGCTGCATGCCTCAGGGGGCAAGCCCTGAAATGGAAGCATCGAAGCAGAACCAGAGCGATATACTCTTAATTTTCCTTTGCAGCAAACTGGGGGCCAGCTGTGCTGATGGACGGAGGCTGGTCCTTGGTGGCAGCTGCGGGTGACAGCGGTGGCTGCGGGTGACAGCGGCAGCAAGCTCACTGAGAGACCAGAGCAGGCAAAGACGCTGACAACAAAGGGCTCAGATTTGCCATTGACCCAGGAAAACCAGCAGGGATGGAACCTGGAACCAGGAGGCAAATGAATAGGAAGTGGATTTGTTTTTCTCTCCAAAGGACTGGAACAACTCATTCCTTTTCCTGTTACCAGGCTCCCTTGCCTCCTCCTGAGTGAGTGTGGGCACTGCGCCTGGCTGCATGGGCTAACCCCTGACAGAGGCCAGAAGGACTTGCCACTGTAGGCTGAATCTTCAGCCGGCTCCCTGAGGATGGGGCTGATCTTATACGCAGTAGGAGGAGGGGCTTGCCTAGGTTTTGTAAAATCTTTAGCAGAGGTGCCAAAACACGGTGCTGACCAAAGACATCGCCCCTGCTAGCCTGCTATGCTTGAAATCCCAGAGTTCCTTTGGGTTTGGTGTCTTTGGAGTTCCTAGTTAAGAAGCAAACATCGTGGGAAGTCTGATATTCAAGCTTGAGTCCATTACCAGCCACAAGACATTAGGTCCAATTCACTTGCTCAATCAAACAGCCACCTAGCAGGCTTCCCAAAAGGGATGGGAGGGGAGGGAAAGAAGTACCTGACTTAGCAGAGAGAGATGGAAAGGCAGATCAGGAGCAGGGGCACCCTCTAGGCAGTCTTCTCAACTTGGATGGGAGGTTGGAATGCCTCCCAAGATCCCTTCTCTTCTGTGACTCTAAAGTTTTGAGAGGCTAGATGGTGAAATGATATGGCAATTCCTCTTGCTTATTTGGGAATGCCATAGGATCCAGACACTTGGGAAAAAGAGAAAGACAACAAGACCTAAGGAGCTGGTGGAATGTTGGGAAAAGAATTTGAGGCAGAGCCCTGGGAAGCCCCTTTCCTTCACAACACTTTTAGGGAAACATGGTAGAGCTAAGAGAACCCTGGAACCTGATGTTAGGACTATGATTCTAGTCCAAACTCACTCTATTCTCCAGAGCAATCACTTGCTTTCTCTGCCTCAGTCTCTTTATCCACACAATGGGTATGGTAATCCCTGCCCTACCTATTTCCACAAGCTTGTTGTGAGGATCAAATGCAGTGAATCCATGGAAGTGGTCCAAATCCTCAAGAGTTCATTAAACATAAATGTTTTTATGTATTAGGATTCAAAAGGGCATAGTTGCTGGTCTCAATTTGAAGGAATTTTTTTAAAAATACCTTTTTTTTCTGATTACAAAACATTATATAATTATAGAAAATATAGAGAGAGATCAAGAAAAACATTAAAATCATCTTTAATCCCACCCAGAGGTACGTGCCTTTAAGGATTTGGTTTCCACGTATTTCCTTCTAGTCCCTTTTCCTCCAAGAAGGCAAAGACTGCGTGTGTTTGGCCTACTGGTGTATCCCCAGGACCTGCCACTGTACCAACACATAGTAGATCCTCAGTGAATGTTTGTTGAATTAATGAATACATATACTTGTTTTAATAAAAAAAAAACAATTTTGTGTGTACAGTTTTATATCCTGTTTTCTTTGCCTAATTATAACTTGACTACTTCTTATGACATTAAATATTTTAAAAATATATGATCTTTAATGTCTGCACTGTATTCCATCATATCAATTTCTCAGCCCTCTATTATTGAACACACTGTGTTGCTTCCAAGAGACTAGTGGTTGCCAAAGGGAATGGGGTGGGGAGGATGGGTGGGGAGGGAGGGAAAAGGGGTTTAAGGGGCATTATGATGAATACACATAATGTAGGGGAGTCAGGGGGAAGACAGTGTAGCACAGAGAAGAAGACAAGTAGTGACTCTATAGCACCTTACTATGCTGATGGACAGTGACTGCAATGGGGTGTGTGGGGGGACTTGATAATATGGGTGAGTGTAGCAACCACAGTGTTGCTCATGTGAAACCTTCATAAGATTGTATATCAATGATACCTTAATAAAAAGATAAAAATAAAAATAAACAAATAAACAAATATCCTCATAGCAAAATCTTCGTGCCCACACATGTTTATTTCCTTCAGGTCAGTTCTTGGCAATGGGATTCCTGGGTAACATAATAGGTGCATTTGAAAGGCTTTTAACACATGTACCAGAGTACCCTCCATGAAAGTTTTACCAATTTACTTACCCACCAGGAGTGTCTGTTTTTCTCTTACATGCAGATAAGTTTTTGATTTTGACTTCGTCACATCTATCTGTATTTTTCCTTTGTGACTTCTTCCATTGCATTTATGCTTAGAAAGTCCTCAGGAAAGATCTCTTAAAACGATAAAAGGTCAATTTGTATGCAGTTCCTGATTTTGCGATGCAATGAATTCATGGAAGCTTTATCATAAGACAGTCTACATACTGGGAAATGGACCAAGCTCATGCATACACTTGGCTGTAGTCATCTATTCCAACGTGACTGGTTTCATCAACAGAAACTAATGAATACGTGGGCAGAGGCAGTAAGGGGGAGGTACAGGTGTTCAGAAAGCAGTGCTGCAGGGCCAGCAATGAAGAACAGCATTTACCTCTTAATGGTTCCTATGTCTTTCTGGGATATTAGAGTTTCCAAGCAAACTCTGTTCAGAAAAACCCCTTCCAAAGCTGGAAGAGCCCTAGAGTGCAAGGACTCTGTGACCAGTAGGTGGAAGGGAGGCTTAAGGAAGGCCTAGGGCTGTTGCTAGATTAGGGAAATGCCAGAGAGATCAGAGAGGTTTGTTCTTGATCCTGACCTTCCTTGACTGGGAGTCTTGAGTGATTTAAGAACTGGGTGGCTGGGTTTTAGAATGAGTAAGCTCAAGCTGGCCCTCAGCAGAGAGGTGGGGCAATGTCTCTGAACAGTGAAAGCTGCCTGTGTTTCACTCTGGGCGCAGAAGTAAGAGGTTCAAAAAGGAGAAGTTCAGTCATTGATCACCTCTCTCCCCACATCTAGCAGAGTGCCAAGTACAAAACACTCAGTGAATATCTGTAGAATGGATGGATAAATGAATAAACCAATAGCTGCTTTGTCAGTATGTGTGCCCAGAGAGCTTCTTACCTACTCTCTGGTATTTGCTATGCCTTTTGGCTTCCTCTTTTACCACCCAAACTTCCCTATCTTGTTACCCATTCTCTCAAGGAGCATTTCTCAAGGTCCCAAAACTGTATATTCTAATTAGAACATTGGGTGGTGATTAAGAGCATGGCCTCTAGGCCATGTAGATTTGGGGCACCACTGATTGGTGTATGACATTAAGCAAGTTATATTATTTCTAAACCTCAGTTTCTACATCTGTAAAATGGGGTTAACGGTAATATCTACCTCTTTGGGCTGTTTTGAGGATTAAATGGGATAATGCACATAAAAGATTTAGCATAGTAGCTGGCACATAGTAAAGTTACCAAGGGGTTGGTGAACTTGTACTCTCTTAAATAATAATCAAGGCTCCTGTGATGAGTTAAAAATGGCCCCCTCCCAAAGATATCCATCTCCTAAGTTGGTAGCTGTATTAATTTCCTGTGGCTGCTATACCAAAACACTGCAGACTGGGTAGCTTATAAATGACAAAAAATCATTTCTCACATTCTGGAGGCTGGAAGTCCAAGATCAAAGTGCCAGCATGGTTGGGTTCTGGTGAAAGCCTGCTCTCTGGTTCGCAGATGGTGCCTTCTGGTTTTGTCTTAACATGACCTAACAAGGGACAAGGGAGCTCTGTGGAGTCTTGTTTTATAAAATCAAGGACCCCATTCATGAGGGCAGCACCCTAATGACCTAAGCACCTTCCCTGAGCCCCACCTCTTAACCACCACATTGGCATTAGGATTTCAATGCCTGAAGTTTGAGAGGGCACAAACTTTCAGACCATAATACTGCTGTAATAAATACCACAAATTTGGTGGCTTAAAACAACAGAAATTTATTCTCTCATAGCTCTGGAGGCCAGAGGTCCAAAATCAGTTTCACTGGGCTGAAATCAAGATGTCAGCAGGGCCTTGCTCTGGGGCTCTAGACGAGAATCTATTTCTTGCCTCTTCCAGTTTCTAGTAACTGCCAGCATCCCGTTCCTGTGGCTGCCTCACTCCAGTCTCTGCCTCTGTGATCACATTGCCTTCTCCTCGTCTGTCTGTGTGTTTTACCTCCCTCTGTAGCCCTCTTACAGGCTTATACAGGATTGCGTTTAGAGTTTACATAGATCATCCAGAGTAACTGTTTGTAGTGTAAGGCCTCAAATTTCATGGGCTGCCTTGACATCTTTGAGTCTTACAGGACCTCAAAGTCCTAACTGTGCTTTTGCCAGGTATGTCTCTCATCCAGCCAGAAAGGCTCCACGCTGACTAGTCCCCCATCAGCTGGATCACCTGCACCCCACCCAGCCCCGTCCTCAACCTAAAGGGTTTCACCTCCCCGACAGCCTGTGAAATTATACAAACAAGCCAGTCACATCTTCCCCTGGGAACTGAGGGCTACTGCACCCTTCCGTTATTACACAGCCTGCCTCCCACAGACCCTTCTGATTTGCTCTGTGCCCTAGTGTGACCTCTGTGCTGCCCTGCAAAGCATGTGGCGTCTTCCTCTCCAGGGTCGTGAGTATGACTAATAAACTGCTGCTCATCTCATCTGACTCATGTCGGGTGCCCTGTATTTGACAATCCCCAGAACCCAAGAGGGGGACTCCTTCTCTCACCAGTGGGGTAGAGGAGGGAGCAAGACATCTCCCCATCTCAATGTGCTTAATCAATCTGCAAAGACCCCACCCCCCTTTTTTGCCATGTAAGTTGGCATTCACAAGTTCCAGGGATTAGGAGATGGATATCTTTGGGAGGGGGCCATTTTTAACTCATCACAGGAGCCTTGATTATTATTTAAGAGAGTACAAGTTCACAAACCCCTTGGTAACTCTAAAGGGCTGATTATTTAATTCAGCATATCTCTGAGTTCCTGCTGACTTTTCTGTTAAGGAATACTAATGACTTACTCAAATATTTCTAAGGAAGGTGAAGCGACATTGAAGCATAAAAAATTTAAGATTCTTTTTGAACATCACTTAATGATGGGAAGAGTCCTCCTTAGTTAACAAATCTTTATTCCAGTTCTCCCCTCATACCTGATTTCCATGGCTGTAACAGATCCGGCTGGTTGCTCCCTCATACCCATTCTCGTTTTTTTCCATAGTAATAGAAATTTAGGTGGGTACATGGCTCCCCAGAAAAAAAATTCTATTTCTTAGCTTCCCTTCTAGCTAGAAGTGGTCATGGGGTATAAGCCAAGGGTATGCAACCTTCAGACCAGTGGGATGTAAACTTAAGTGGTATGTGTCAGCTTCTAGGGATCCTTTGTAAGAAAGCTGCCCACGTCTTTTGCCTCTTTGAACCTTCCTTCATCCTATTGTCTGGAATGCAGATGTGGGCGTTGGAGCTCTAGACCATCACTTTGGACTAGGAGGACAAGGGCGATACTGTAGGGATGGCAGTAGCTCGGACCCCTGAGGACATCACATGACAGAGCACAATGAGCTTGGCACTTGCAGGAGGGAGAAATAAACTATATTATTTAACTCATGTTTGTTTTGGGCTTTTTTGCCAGCAGAATTTGAACCTAATCCTAACTGAAACAGAATTTTCTCCTCCTACTCTTCCTTCTCTTCCTCTCCCTGCCCTGTATCCTGTCCTGCTTCTCTTTGGTGGTGGTTATGGTTCTCCACAAGGCCGACTTGCTGAGAGACTTCAACTACAATAACCTCTACTCAGCATCCTGTATGACTTAAGCATCCATGTGGATGATTCGTTCAATCGGCCTCTCAATTCTTTGAACCTCGTCTTCTAGTCAACCTCAGCCACCCATGACTGTTCAGTCTCTGAAATCAGTAACTCAAATATCTCACTCTATGACCACAGCTTCCTCTCCTTGATTATTTATTTAACTATTCACACTATGACCATCTTTTGACCTAACCAGCACCTCCATTATATTGACCCCTTAATTTTCCCCTCATCCATCAACTCTCTCTTTTTGTTCTTTTTTCTTCAGCATATATTACATGATTCATCATTTCAATATTTTCGCACTGTCTCAAATTCTCTTGTCCCTCTGACTTTTTGCTGCAGGTACCTGGTAAAACCCTAATTCTGGATGAACCCTCTTATCTATTTTCTTGATTCTTTAACCCAAGCACTGCCAAAGAAGTTACACAATAAGGGAGACTTAGATCACTGTACATTTATAAGGAGATTATTCCAGGAAAACATAGCACATCGAGCACCTATTCCTTCACTAAACCCCGCCAAAATGGAAGTAAAGAAAAGCAATTTTTAAAGTATGAACCTATGAGAACAAGGAGCAGAAAAGGAGACCACAGGGGATAAAAAATGTGAACACATTTTTGGAAGCTGGAAGGCAGGTAGAGGGGTTAGCAGAGCTGAAAAGGGCGAATACCAAGTCCATGGGAAGGATGAGGCTGATGAGAAGCAAGCCAACTCACCTCCAGAATCCCAGAAAGGCTCAGGAATTGAGGTACTAGTTAATGAGTCAAGTGGCAGAGGGAAATGAGTAGAGCTATAAAGGAGTTTGCTTGGCAGTATAACACAGAGAAGACAAGTAGTGACTCTATAGCATCTTACTGCGCTGATGGACAGTGACTGTAATGGGGTATGTTGTGGGGACTTGATAATGGGGGGAGTCTAGTAACCATAATATTGCTCATGTAATTGTACATTAATGATACCAAAAGAAAAAAAAAAGGAGTTCTTTGTCAAAACTCATCAACTGTTCACTCCAAATGGGTGCATTTTATTATAAGTAAATTATGGTTCAATAATGTTGATTAAAAATGAAAACCATCATTATTTGCAGCTAATATTTTTGGTTACCCAGAAAATTTTAAATAATTTACAGATAAACTCTGAGAATTAATATGTGAATTTAGCAAGGTAATTATTAATGAGGTCAATATACAAAAATCAATTGTAACTCTATATACAGAACAAACAATTTGCAAATGAAATTTTAAAACTATACCATTACTCTGGATTGGATCTTGGAACAGAAAAAGGACAGGAATATAAAAGCTGGTAAAATTCAAATAAAGTCTAAAGTTTAATTAATAGTAACGCACCAATGCCAGTTTCTCAGTTTTGACAAAAGAACCATGGAAATATAAGATGCAAAGAGTAGAGCATATTGTACTATCTTTGCAACTTTCAAGAAATCTAAATTTAGTCCAAAACAAAAAGTTTATTAAAAAAATTATTAAAAATAAACTGACTTAAATTTCTACCTAGTAATAGAATTATTCAAAAAACTTTAAAAATTTTTATTGGATATCTCCAGTGGGATATACCTTAAGAAGAATAATGATTACAAATAAATAAACAAACAAAAACACAATGCTCAGCAAAAATAGTCATCCTGTTTACTGTTTGGATCCAATGTTCCTGCCTTTTTCAATCTTTATATTTTTTAAGTCATCTTACAAATAATTTACAGAAATAACAATAAAGACATAGTGAAAAATAACTTCACAAAAATATTTAGAGGGATTTTAACATAACATATAATTTTGTATCAAGTAAATTTTGCACAAAAACATGATGGACAATACAGAATGTGGTCACATGGTCTCTTAGATGGTTCAGGTCCATGTAACAAAATACTACATAATAAAGTACTTTCTGTTATATGACTGTCAATCCTTTTTACGTGTCTTTTTTTTAGTTTTGCATTTGGGGGGCTTTTTTGGGTCATTCTTCTTTGTCTTTAGAATATTATTCAGTTATCAGTTCTTGAATTTGAGAAAATCTGTCTACTATATATCTTCATCTGAAGACTTATAGTCTTAAATTTCACTTAGACAATCAGTTTTGCTGTCATCACTAGAGTCTGGAATGCTGTTATCTTCCTCTTTATATTCACATTATGATTCATCTAATAATTATGAAACACTTTCCTTTGTCGATTTTCTTCTATTTGCCATTGTGAGAATAAATTTCTTTCAAAAATGTGTATTCTCAAAAATCTGTATTAGAAGCTAAAAGCAGCTACAAAACAAAAAACAAAAAGCCCTAAACCATTTATAACAACACTGAAAAACATTCAATACCTAAGAGTGAAACTAAGGAAATTGTTCAAGACCTCTAAACAGTTTTAAAACATGTTTGAGGGAAAGTAAACAAGACCTAAATAAATGGGTAGATTGCAAATAGATTGTAAATCTCAATATTATAAAAATGTCGATTCTTGCTGATTTTGATCTACAAATTCAAGATAATCCCAACCAAATCCTAGGAGGTTTTTTTATTTGTGGAATGTGACAAGCCAATTTAAAAATGTATATGGAAATACAAAAATAAGAATAACCAAGGCAATATTGAAGGAGAACAAAATAAGACATAATACCAGAAACTCAGCTACAGCTAGCTACAGTTATGAAGATAATGTGGTATTGACATAAGGTTACACAAACAGGCCAATGGAACTATATAGAGGACCTTAAAACAAATCAACACTTACAGTCACCAGATTTATGTCAAAGATGACATGGCAGTTCAGTGGGGGAAAGGACAGTCTTTTTAGGATGGTTCTGGGTCGCTTGGTCATCCATACAGGAGAAAATGTATATTGATCCCTTCTTCATATCACATGCAAAAATGAATTCCATATGAATTGCAGAGATAAGTGTGAAAGCTAAAACAATAAAGCTTTCAGACGAGAACTGAGGAGAGTATCTTCATAAGGTAGTCAACTTGAAGGAGCTCTCAGTGGCTAATTCAGGGCGAGTTGAATAGCAAAGTAAATAATGATAGAAATGGATTAAAACCCATACAATAAAATAAATATACATGGGTCCATGCTGATGTAAGTAAATAAGTGAATAAACAAAGGGAGGGAGGGAGCTTTCTTACTGAAGAATTCCAGTTGATAAATGTAGAAAGAATAATACAAATAAACAATCATCATTAGGCAAACACCTCAGTAATATTTATTGCAAGCAAGAAACATTGATGGATGCTAAAATTAGTGGGAAGAGTTTAAGGAGAAACAGGATATTAGTACTGTTTCAAAGTATCTCTCTTTAAATATTTACTAATTACAAAGGAAAAAATAAAACTTTACAGTTGAGAAACCTAGCAGACATCACGTTAACCAGGTAATCAAGGCAACTTACCAGTAATAGAGCACATCGATATCATGTACCCCTGACATGATGCACTGAGAAGGACA
Source organism: Smutsia gigantea (assembly GCA_032199065.1). NCBI lineage: Eukaryota > Metazoa > Chordata > Mammalia > Pholidota > Manidae > Smutsia > Smutsia gigantea. The sequence continues at coordinate 7,891 of JAVSCE010022757.1, read as the reverse complement.
TAGCATCACCTCTGTGGTGTTATTACAAAGAAAAAAAAAGGCGTAACCACAATCTAATAATAAGAAAACATCATACAAACTCAAATTAGGAACATCTACAAAGCTACTCTTCAAAAGTGGCAAGGTCATTGTATCAGTTTCCTATTGCTGCTGTAACAAATCACCACAAATTTAGTGGTTTACAACAAAACAAATTTATCCTCTGATAGTTCTGGAGGTCAGAAGTCTAAAGTCAAGGTGTCAGCTGAGCTGCGTTCCTTCTGGAGGCTCTAAGGGGAGAATCTGTTTCTTTGTCTTTTGTTTCTAGACACTACCTGCATTTCTTGGTTCTTGACCACTTCCTTGCGTTACTCCATCATCTTGCTTCCATTGTCACACTCCCTGCTCTGACTCTGATCTCTTACCTGCCTCCTCCTTATAATGACCTTTGTTTACATTGGGCCCACCTGGATAATGCAGGGTGATCACCCCATCTCAAGACCCTTAATCACACCTGCAAAATGCTTTTTGACATATCTGATAATGTCCGAGGGTTCCAGAGATTAGAACATGGACATCTTTGGGGGCCATTACAAATTCAACCTACCACAGCCATGAAAGACAAAGGCTGAGGGACTGATATGGATTAGAGGAGACTAAGGAGACATTATAATGAAATGCAATTGTATCCAGGAACAGGAAAAGGGCATTAGTGGAACATCTGGCAAAATTCAAATAAAGTCTATAAATTAGTTAATAATGTATCAATGTTAATTTTTTGGTTTCTGTAAGGGCACTATGGATATATAATACGTTAACATTAGGGGAAGCTGGCTGAGAGGTATAAGGAAATCTCTGCTATTTTTGATAACTTTTTCATAAGTCTAAAATTACTTCAAAATAATTCAAAGAAAGACACAAACAACAACAACCCACAATAAGATATCACCACATATCCACCAGAATAGCTAAAATGGAAAAAAAAACAAGAAAAAAAACAGCTAAAATGGGAAAAAAAGACAATATGAACTGTTGATATGGATGAAGAAAGACTTGAATTGTCCTTCATCGCTGGTGGGAGTATAAATTGGTATAACATTTGGCAAACTCTTTGGCAGTATCTTCTAAAGCTAAATATATATCCATATTGTATTACCCAGCAATTCATGTCCATTGTGTAAATTATTTGGCAGCAATACCCAACAGAAGTGCAAATATGTTCATCAAAATATATGTAACTGCCACTACTACCACAGATCCTGACAGCCTGCAAAAGGGAAGGGAGCGGAAGCTATCAGTTATCTTCGGACAGTGGTAGCAATGGTGGTCTCTGCCACTGGGGAGGCACATTTTCCAGGGTGGGGGCATTGTGGTTGTGAAGTGGGGAATGCAGGAGGAGGCAGTGGCCCATATCAGCCACAGGGCATAAAAACAAGAAGGAGAAAGAACCACCAAAAGCAGGGAAAAGTGGGAAAAGTTCAAAAGGATAAAATACAATAGAACCAGGGCTGCTGTCAAAGAGTTCAGCGCTTGAAATTACCACTGAAAAATACTGAAATGTTGGACCCTTCAGCACCTCTCATAAGGACACCAGAAGCAGCATGTCATATTAAACCTGATACATGGCAGATCAGCGTGTAAATTATTTTGCAGGAATCCAAATTGATTCACGTATGGTTCATCTGAACTTTGAATGGACCCTTACTTTTTTATTGCTGATATTTCTCCATTGTTTTTACCTTCCTATTTCCACCCACTTCTAGTTCCTCCCACTTACTAAACATGGTTGACTCATGTGTGGGAATTAAACCATTATTATTGAAGTTTTTACTCTCTCATATCTCAACATCACTCTTAATTTGAGCATTTCAGCCTGAACATTTCAAACAGGTTTGATATTTCCATGTCACTTTTTCAAACTTTAAAATATCACATCCACTGGCGTAATCAACAGTTGCTTTATCCTGTGAATTCCCCTCTGTTAGGAGAGCGTATCATTTTTCTTTGGGCTGCATAGTGAGGCAGGGCAGGGACATGGGACAAGCATCGTGATTAACTTTTCCTGCCTTTGGTGAAAAATGCCAAGATATAAACAGTATAGTAAGAAGAGGAGGGACCCCATCTGAACACTAAGATTCCATTTTAAAAACCAGGGAGTTAGGATGTAAGATTCCTAACACATTATTAGTAATAAGCCAGGAACCTATCTTAAGGCAGGGCAAGCAGTCTGAACTAATATGTTCCCAGTGCTTGAGGATAACCACTGTCTTGGAGAGGAACAGGATCAATAAATTTCTTGTGTTAAGTTTATCTTACAGAATTATCTAGAAGACTGACTGTGGATGGGGACATAGTGTTCTTCACTGGAGGGAGACATTATGAGGCCACAAGTCTAGCCTGTGCCCAACAACCCACCCCTCCACCTTTTGCCCCATTCTTGAAAGCCTTAAAAGACAGAATCTTAAGCCCTTAAGTGTGCCTCCCCTCTGAGGTTGCCCACATTTCTTTCTTTGAGTGTGTACTTTTTGCCTTAAATAAAAATTTCTCACTGCTCAACTTACTGCGTTTTGTCTCTGCACTCTTCCAGTGGTAAGCATCTTTGTTACTCCATTATTTCATTCTTTTTTCTAGACTTTACCACAGGTCTTCACTCTCTCTGTCCTACTTCAGCTTCCTTGCTCTCTGCTGCCTGCAAGGCAGCTGCCATTCCCAGCTCCTCTTGCTTTAATGAATTCCTTTCTTACCTACACTTGTCTGACCTGCTCCAGAATTTCTTCTCATTCAGAGTCAAGACCCCTCCCCTGTCCAGGTTGAGGTTTCACCTGGTGTGCAGAGGGAGACCACCCCTGATGCAGTTGCCAGGAAAAAATAGCCTTGAAAGATGTAGAAAACCTGTACCAGTCCAGGCTAGAGTAACCCAAAAGGCTTGGGAAATAATACTAACAAAGAAAATGTTAAAGAACTTGGCCACCTGGTTCATTGTATTTCAAGTATGTGAAAGGTTTTTATAGTAAAATACAGATTGGTTTTTTCTAGTCTACAGAAAATACAGGGGAGAAATTGGCTTAAATTGCAGAACACTTTTCTTAGTTAGAAGCAAGGGAAAATTTTGTGGTATGAGTTTCCTGGTAAGAAAGCTGAAGTCTTAGAAATTGTAAAGTAAATTGGTAGTAAAGAATAGAGTGCGGTTTTATTTTTTATTACAAAAATGAAAGTGCCGTTTCCTGCTTGCTATAAATGTCACCACACACAAATCATTTAACTTCTGTGACACTGTCTCCTCATCTCTAAGATGACTTGATGAGCTTAAGATTTAGTTACTTTTTTTCTATATTGGATAGATTAAACAGGATCTTTCTGAGCAAAATTCCTTCCCAAGATGTATGGCCAATTATATTTTTCAGTGTAACAAAATATTGTTCAAGGTTGTAACTGCTGTGGTGTGATTTTTGTCTTTTCCCTATTTTGTTTCTTGACTAAAGTGTATTGGTACATTTTCTTCTTTTACTCCTTAAAATAGAATGCTTGTTATAGATCAATATCACTTATGAATATATGCAAAAATCTCAACAAAATCCTGCCAACTGAATCCAACAGCATGTTAAAAGGATAACCATGACCAACTGGGATTTATCCTAGGAATGCAAGAGTGGTCAACACAAAAAAAAAGTCAATCAATGTAAAACACTGCATTAATATAAGGAATAACATCCACACCACATGATCATCTCAATTGCATCAAAGAACATTACTAAGAAAGTGCAAAGACAGGTTACAGAATGGGAGAAAATATTTGCAGATCATATACCTAATAAGGGTGTAGTATCCGAAATATATAAAGAACTCTTACAACTCAAAAATAGGCAAAGGATTTGAGTAGACATTTATCCAAAGAAGATATGCAAAGAAAACAAGCATATGAAAAGATACTCAACATTATTATTCATTAGGGGAATGAAAATCAAAGCCATAATGAGGAACCACTTTACATTCACAGGGATTGCTATTACACACACACACACACACAAAAAGAAAAGAATAGAATGAATGTTGGTGAGTATGTGGAGAAATTGGAAGTCTCATACATTGCTAGTGAGAATGTAAAATGGTTCAGCCACTGCACGAAACAGTTTGTTGGTTTCTCCAAAAATGAAACATAGAATTACCATATGACCCAGAAATTTCACTCCTAAGTGTATGTGCAAAAGAATTGAAAACAGGTACTTAAGCAAATATGTACACACTCATGTTCATAGTAGCAGTACTATTCATAATAGCCAAAAGGTAGAAACAGCCAAAGGTCCATCAATGGATGAATGGATAAACAAACTGTGGCATACACATACAATGGAATATCAGCCATAAAAAGGAATGAAGTACTGATACATTCTACAATATGTGGATGAGCCTCAATAACACTATGCTAAATGACAAGAAGCCAGGCACAGAACGTCACATATGGTATGATTCCATTTATTCATATGAAATATCCAGAAATATCCAGAATAAATTCATAAAGGCTGGAGGCAGTTTGGTGGTTGTCAGGGGCAGAGGGAGAGGGAAGGAGGAATGGGGAGCATCTGCTTAATGGGCACAGGAATTCCATTTGGGGCGATGAAAATGTTTTGGAACAAAATAGAGGTGGCTGTTGCACAACGTTGTGGTTGTTCTAAATGTCATTGAATTGTTCATTTTAAAATGGTTAATTTTATGTTATGTGAATTTCGCCACAATAAAATAAAAAAATAGAATGCTTGAATTTGACTTGCTTCCTATCTACATATGTCCTGGAAACAAAAAGTTTCTGTCTAGTACTTAACTGCTGGCTTATTTTATAGCAAACATTTAAGGGATGTGGCCCTAAATGGGCTCATGGATTATCTAAAGTAGGAAAATGATTTGGAGATTGACAGAGGGGATAAGTTTTTGAGTAACTTCCTCACTGTAACATTAAATTTATGGGCATATAACTAGAAACATTTTTATTAATATTTAGAATCTTAGGCAATCACTTGGAAACTCATGAAGTTGACTTTGTAGGATCAGTCCATAGGCTAGTCTTTTTTTAAGCTTTTTTAAGAATGTGTATTTTTTTCACAAAGTCATGTTTTTAAATGTTTGAGTGCATTGTGAAACGCGATTTGTTTGAAACACATTAAAGATTGAGTATTAAAAACACACACACAAGAATATACTATTTGTAATAGCCCTAAACTGGAAATTACCCTAAACGCCCTTTAACAATAGAATGGATACATTAACACAATGAGGTAATACACCACAATGAGACTGAATGTGCTGCTGCCACATACAACATTGTGGAGCTTTCTCATGAGCAATGTGGAGTGATAAAAGCAGACACGAAAGAGTACATACTGGATGACTCCATTAGAGTTCAAAAATAAGGAAAATTACCCCAGGGTGTTACAAGTTGGTAGAATGGTCACCTTTGCAGGAGCTAGTTACTGAAATAGGTCACAAGGGGACTTCTAGGGTGTTCTCTCGCTCTCCCTTTTAAAAAAGTGTAATTCATTTTTAGAGCAGTTTTAGCTTCACAGCAGCATTGAGCAGAAGGTACAGAGATAGCCCATATGCCCCCTGCTCCTACACACACACAGCCTCTCCCGTTATCAACATTCCCCACCAGAGTGATACATTTTGTTACCATTGAGGAGCTTACACTGAAAGGTCATAATCATCCAGATTCCATAGTTTATGTTAAGGTTCTCTCTTGGCATTGTAAATTCTACGGGTTTTGACAAATATGTAATGATGTGTATACATCATTACAGTATCATACAGAATAATTTCACTGCCCTAAAAATCCTCTCTGTGCTTCATCTATTCATCATCCCTACCTCCCCACTAACTCCAGTCAACACTGATCTTCTTACGGTCTCCATAGTTTTGCCTTTTCCAGAATGTCATAGAATTGGAATTATATAGTATGTAGCCTTTAAGTTTTCTCTTTTTGGATGTGGATGCTACTTACATGGGTGTGTTTGGATCATGCAAATTCATCAAGTTGTGCACCTGATTTGTCCTTTTCTGTATTTATGTTATATTCCCATTAAAATATCCAAGACAAACAAAAAAATCCCTCAGACTTACACACCCTTTCAGCTAACTGCCCTATATCTCTTTTTTCCTTCTATCACAGCCAACTTCTGGAGTTTTCTATACTCACTGCTTCTATTTCCTCACTTTCTACTCATCCTCAACTCACTCCAATCTGGCCTTCTGTCCTCATAACTCTCCTAAAACAGCTTTCACAAAGATCACCAATGGCCTCCCATGTTAAATCCGATGGAAATTTTTCTATCTTCAACTTGCTTCGCTTCCCAGCAATATTTAATACTACTGACCATTTCCTCAGTTTTTGAAACATCCTCTTCCCGATTTTGTGACACAATGCTCTCACAGTATGCTTTCTACCTGTCTGACTACTCCATCTCTGTCTCCTCATCGTCCACTCTCCGGACACTAAATGTTCAAAGTTTCCTGAAGGTTCAGCTCTAGGCTTTTTCTACTCTTTCTACACCCTACCCTTAAGCGATCTCATTTACTCCTATGGCTTTCAACACGCTTTATATCCTAACTCCCAAGTTACAGCAGTATACCAGACTTCTCTAAGCTCATACTCATATATTCAGTTACCTAATTTATATCTCCATTTGAATGTTTCACAAACACCTCAGATTTAACTTGCCTAAGACTAAAATCTTAATTTCTTCCTGCCCCAAGCCTTTTCCTTATCCATTTCAATAAACTATACCAGCATCCATCCATTTGCTCAAACCGCGGAAATTTTTCGTATTTCCCAGATACTCACACTCAGAATCTGGGAGTCTTATATCTCTTCTCCTAATTGTCAATTCTAGCCATGAGAGATTGTGGGAAGATAGGTGAAGGTGAAAACATTCATAACAACCTGTTCTGTTCTGGAGCTTTCTCTGAGGTTTGCGTCGGGTAAATAACTCCAGTAGATGCTTTAGAATAACACCCAGATCCCTCCCCCTCCAGCTGCTAGAAGTATTGGTTGCTGATAGCTCACAGTTGTGTCCCTTTCTTGGTATTGCTCTCAGCTAGAGGTGGCTTTGCCCACGGTTATGCCCTTCCAGGCAGAGTAGGGTGTGGTAAGCAGCATGTATTCAATAAGGGTACAAAGGCTCACACCGCTTGCCTCAGTTTTAGACAACTCTGAAAGGCCATCCCACCCCCAGAGCTCCTGGTGGGAATAGCTGTGGCTTTCCAGTTCAACTTCAACCTCCTGCCAATCCTGCTCTCCTCACGCCCACACAGGCTTTGGTCCCAAGTGTACTCCCTAGTGTAAGTGTACTTCCTGTGTGCAAATCTCTGCACCAGAGTTTGTTTCCAGGAAACCTGACCTAATACCAAACTAAAAATATGCCTACCTGGAAGCATGAAGCCGGAGGAGGCAACACGCCAATTTAATACAAAGAGACAAGTATTTGTCTTAGGGTAGGGGGAGGAAATGAAGCAAGTCTGTCCACAAGGAAGCCAATATGCCTATAGTTCATGGAATGAACTCGGAAGGTTGTGCTTTTAAATATACATCTAAGAAGGATTTCACCTCTGCTCAGCAGCAGATTTCAGCTGTGCCCCTTCTTTTGCATTTAGTCTAGGCTACACCTCACTTCTGTTTCCTTATGAAAATAAACTCCTGGAGCCCCAAGGCCAGAAAATGTCACTTTGTTCATGGCCACAGTATGAAAAGGCTGATGGGGGAGGCTCACTCATTCTCTGTGTACCTCTATCACCACTAGACACACACACACAGACACACACATACATACACGCAAAGTATTGCTTACCACAGACAAGGGTCTAAAAAACTTATTTATACACTTCTCTGAGATTATTCAGATTCATTTTGAGTTAATTTTTGTTT
>JAVSCE010022755.1:0-73491 GCA_032199065.1 Smutsia gigantea | reverse complement strand
TACTCCACATCACTAATCATCAGAGAAATGCAGATTAAAACCACAATGAGATATCACCTCACACCAGTGAGGATGGCCAACATCCAAAACACAAACCACAACAAATGTTGGCGAGGATGTGGAGAAAAGGGAACCCTCCTACACTGCTGGTGGACTGCAAATTAGTTCAACCATTGTGGAAAGCAGTATGGAGGTTCCTCAAAAAACTCAAAATAGAAATACCATTTGACCCAGGAATCCCACTCCTAGGAATTTACCTTAAGAATGCAGCAGCCCAATTTGAAAAAGACAGATGCACCCCTATGTTTATCACAGCACTATTTACAATAGCCAAGAAATGGAAGCAACCTAAGTGTCCATTAGTAGATGAATGGATAAAGAAGAAGTGGTACATATACACAATGGAATATTATTCAGCCATAAGAAGAAAACAAATCCTACCATTTGTAACAACATGGATGGAGCTAGAGGGTATTATGCTCAGTGAAATAAGCCAAGCCGAAAAAGCCAAGTATCAAATAATTTCACTCATATGTGGAGTATAAGAACAAAGAAAAAAAACTGAAGGAACAAAACAGCAGCAGACTCACAGAACCCAAGAACGGACTAATAGTTACCAAAGGGAAAGGGACTCGGGAAAATGGGCGGGAAGGGAGGGATAAGAGGGAAAAAGGGGCATTACGATTAGCAGGTGTAATGTTGGGGGGGCACGGGGAGGGCAGTACAACTCAGAGAAGACAAGTAGTGATTCTATAGCATCTCACTACGCTGATGGACAGTGACTGTAATGGGGTTGGTGGGGGGGACCTGATGAAGGGGTAGTTTAATAATCGTAATATTGCACATGTAATTGTAAATTAATGATAATAAAATAAATTATATTAAATAATAAAGAAAGAAAGAATACTCATCCATACATACAACAAACCCTGATCAGAAGGTGCCACTGAGCACTTCTTTTCATCATCAGATAAATGAGATCTTTATACTATAACATTTATAAAATACAGTTATTTTTGGAATGTGCTCCAGGCTGTCTCTCAGTCCCTGCTCTCCTCTTTCTCATAGCTCTCATCAGCTGAAGTGTTGACTTGCCCCATCCTGTTTTTTTTGCAATAATACATTTTATTCAACCCAATATATTCTATTATAATTTCAAGACGTAATCAATATAAAGTTTTTTTATGTTTTAACATTTTATTTATTTATTTATTTTGTTATCATTAATATGCAATCACATGAGCAACACTGTGGTTACGAGACTCCCCCCCTCATCCAGTCCCCACCACATACCCCCAGTCATTGTTCATCAGCGTAGTAAGATGCTATAGAGTCACTACTTGTCTTCTCTGTGCTGTACTGCCTTCCCCGTGACCCCCCTACATTATGTGTGCTAATCATATGCCCCTTATTCCCCTGCCCCATCCTATTTTTAAGTAGACAAAGTAAGAGGTGTTTTAGTTTTGTAGCTCAGGATATCAGACTAAAATCAACAGTATGTTAATCCTACTCTGACTTTGGGCCCAAATTCTACTAACTAAGCAGCTGTCCTATTGCTTGTGACCAATTCATTGCCTTTTATTAATTTTTCAACCCCGCAATCATATTTGGCACATAACCTGTAAGAGCTACTGAACTAAGCCCTTGGGAAACAATGATCTATGCTATCCCCCACCCTGAGGAGCAAATAGGAGAGGGTATCTTGCAGTTTTTTTTCAGGGCTCAATACCTGCCTTCATGTTACAAACTTGCTTCCTCCATATACTCCTCAAATCTTGACAGATCTTGAGTTCCCAGTTGAGGTTCCACAATCCTGCCATCGCATAGCTCCTCTGCTGGTCTGCCTCAGTGAGCTTCTATAGTATACTTTTATAGCCCTCGATGGAATCCTCATCCTAGATATTCATCCTTGACCATCAAGGGATGTCAGTGTCTTGCCTTCTGTGTCCATATGGGGTCGAAAGCTCAGTACTTGTCCAATATCCAATAATCCTAGCAATTCTTATAGGACCATCTTTCTAGATCTTATTACCTGACATGTCCTTTTCAATCTTTTTACTTTTAGCTTATTTATTTCTTTGAATGTAAACAGTTCTATTTATAGAGAGCAAACAGTTGGATTTTTCTTTAAGTTTTTGTCCAATCTGACATTCTGTGCCTTTTGATCAGAATGCTTAATCCATTTACCTTTAATGTTATCAATGGTATGTTTGGATTTCCATCTGCTCTTTTGCTTTATGTTTATTAAGTGTCTCATGATCTTTGTTCCTCTGATTCTCCTTTTTTACCTTCTTTTGTACAAAGTAGCTTTTGTTAGTGGAACATTTTCATTCCTTTCATGACTTTTTAGTTATACTTTTGAGTTATTTTTCTTAGTAGTTGCTCTAGGGCTTATAATATACATCTTAACTTATCAGAATGTTCATCAGAATTATATTTAGTTATAGTAAAATATAGAAAACTTACTCCTACATAACTCAATTTCTTCCCCAACCTTTTTGTGTTATTGCTTTTATAAAAAATGGTCTATACATGTTGCAAATCCACCCATGCCTAGTTTCAATGATTACTTTATATAATCTTAACATTTTTTAAATAAGTTGAAAAAAGAAGAGAGTAAGAATATATTCATAAAATTTTCTATATAAGGAAACTTATTTATCAGGTCTGCTATTCTAATACTTCTTTCAAATATAGAAAAATGATTTTCAAATATTATGTTATTGTTAACAGCAAACACGTTTGGAAACAGTATGAAGAGCAAACAAAGGGCTTCTCTTGTATTCCCAAATCATTGCCTCATTGTTGCTCACTTCTTATCTCTTATTATTCTTTACCAGTCTCTGAAGACTTTTTGATCTCCAAGAAGAAGAGTTCAGTGTATAAATAAAAATTTTCTTATTACTTTATGCCATAACTAAAGAAGCTATCTATCTAGACCATCATCTTCTTCTAGAACATCTTTTAAAGTATACACTATCTAGTTTTGCCAAATATTTTACTTACAAATAAAACTTGGTTGTAACACTTATTATTGAGTTTGTATAATGAAAGTTATTTAACCAAAGCTGTTTGTTATGTTTTCATTAACTTTCTATCCATCTACAATTCTCTACAATCTTTACCATCTTTACGTCTGCTGGTGATAAAAATTTTAAACATTTTTCTTTGCTCGTTTGTTTCGGCCTGAAAATATCTGAATTTTACCTTCATTTATTTAATTTTACCTTCATTCATTTTTGCGAAATAATATAATACTGGGTTGAATTTTTTTTCTTCCATCACTTTAAAGATGTTAAAGGTGACTTTTGGCATCCATTATTTCTTTGGTTGCTTATTCAATGTAATGAGTATTCTCCCTCTAGCTCTCATTTTTAGTTTTCAGCAATGTGAACATAATATATCCACATGTGTGCAGGGATGTGCCTTTTAACCCGATACAAGTTTGTGAAATGTCTTGAATCTGTGTGTTGATATCTTTCTCCCTTCACATTGGACGCTCTTGCCATTATTTATTCAAATATGGCTTCCATTCCATTCTTTTCCACTTTTCCCTTTGGGACTCCAATTACATATATTCTAGATCCTAGGGGCATGCATTGTCTCTTATGACCATATCCCATGTGTCTTTTTTACTTTGTCTTTTTTTTTTCCATGCATTTTTTTTTCTCTGTGCTGTTTTTCTATAGTTCCTATCTTCACCATTATGCAGGCTTGGAATCTCTTCCTTGTTTCCTGGTCTTTGGTAGCTGTTCTCTACTAGAGATCCACTGCATATTCACAGCTTAGATGCTATCCAAGAACAAAATGGAGGAGGACATTTTACAGAGATTTTTAGGTTTAGTTTCCGAGTTTCCCGATACCTGCCCTCAAATCTCTTGGCATCCCTGAACACAATCTCCATCTTCTCCATCCAGAGAAGATTGCTAATTTCTCAGGTTCTATTTCCCTTAGCTGCAGTTTGTAAGAAATCCTTACAAGGAAATCTAGGAGGTATGACCATTAATCTTGTGTGCCTCTTTACTAACAGGATGAGAACCTTTCATTGGCCACTAGATAACTCTTAAACAATATGTAGCTTGAATTTTTCATTGAATTTAGTTTCAATGCTATCTAACATGTCACAGCTATAAATGGAAGTGGTTCTCATTTTTTTCTGGTATTGGTTTTACTCATTTATTATATTCCCCACAAGGATGTTGCCCCTATCAGGTAATGAGGTATTCCTTCTTCCAAATACTAACTTTCTGAATCACTTTCTATTGCCTATTTCCGGAACCACCGATGTTATATGTTACTTACATTTTTATCCCCAGTAAATGCACAAATGTTGTCTTGATATTTGCTTTCTCTACTGTTTGGTTCTTCTCACATTATCATTCCCCATCCTGCTTAGGTGTCTAAAAATCAGATCCTATTTGCCCTGAATTTCCAAAATACATTATTAATTATTTTCTGTGACTTCTACCTTATAGTGAAAACGTCTTGATATTGTAGAACTTAACTTGCTAGAAAGGATGAACTTGCCTTACATGGAATTGAGCTAATAGCAAAATGCATAACCAGTGTTTCCATGGCATAAGTTAAATACAACATATATTTTAACTTAATTGGTAAGAGCCATTTAAGTGAAATGGAGGAAATAGAGGTCAGCTTGCTTGGGGATGAGAAATTAGTGGAAAATGAAAAGAATTCAATATAGACAACTCTTTGTAGATGTTAGTATGTGAAACATAGGAAAGAGATAAGTCAATAGCTAAAGGATTCAGGCCCTCAAATGATTCCTTTATGATTTTTCCATTCCTTAATTCAATTACTATTTATTGAGTGCCTACTGCGTATCAGGCACTGAGACGTAATGATAAAAAAGAAATGGACATAAGAACTTGCCCTCATGGAATTTATTTTGAGTGGGAAGAGAAAATAAACAAATAAGTAAGTAGAACATCAGATGCTCATAAGTGCCATGGAGAAAAATAAAGCAGGAAATGGAAATGGCTAGTAGGGAGGGGTTCTGCAGTTTTCAGTAGAGCAATCAAATCAGGGGAGCCTCACTGACGAAGTGACTTTTAACCAAGACTTAAAGTAAAGGAAGGCCTGAGTCATACTGAGACCTGTGGGAAGCCTGTTTACTGTTGACCAAATATTTGAAGTTGTTTAAATGTTGATAAGAAAGAGTCAGTGCATAGAGAAAAATGAAAGATCCAGGAAAAGTCAGGTAATTGAGAGTGAGGTCCTCAACAGGCTGTAAAGGAATGCATAGTGCAAATCAGGTTAAACTATTGGCCTTAGAGAGGGAAGGCATAATTAAGCATTTATATTTGATTTCATAATATTAGTAACACTTGGAGGCTGCTTCCTATATTCTAAACATTGTCTAGGCTTTTTAACACATTAACTCGGTTACTCACAAAATCGCCCTAAAGTAGGAGTTCTTATTTACATTTTATGATTGAGGAAACTGAGATCCCAAAATGAGCTTGTCCAAGGTCACACGCTAATAGGTGGTAAAATTAGGTGAAAACCTAGACATTTCAGGAATGATTAAGCTTTTGAGGAAATCTAATATAAAGATGACAATAACGTTGTGAGGGATAAAATTTTAGTGAAAAAGAAACTACAATGGGAAGAGATAATGAAAAGCTAGGCCTTGTAAGTGCATATCAAATTTTATTGTTTTTTTCACCAAGTTATCTGTTCCCTTCTAACGCGGCAAACAACTTCTACAGCTGTAGACTGATGTAGAGAAATGAAGGGTGTGTTGAACAATATTTCTGTGTATTTACTTGAGACACAAAAAAAGCTCAAATATATTCTACGTAACGAAGATTTTTAAATGTTAAGATACCATATAAAGCATTTCCTTGTGTATATATAATAAGAAGTGGATTAGAAACTGAATTAATCACTGGTTCACTAAGCAATAAAGTGAATGAAGTATTGATCCTGAATACTTTTAAGAATGAGAAACGAATTCACATCTGAATTTGGCACAAGGTATACCCTACATAAAAAGTATTCTTTTATTAAGAGAAATAATATAAAGATTAGTAGAAGGAATTCTTAGCTTAATGAGTGCTAACGTGGCATCAGTTGGTCGAGACAGGAAATTAGTTCGGCACTGTGGAGAAAAGGTTACCTAATAAAATGACATTTGAAGGATTAGGAGCTGTCAGGAGAAACTTATGAAAAACAACAAGCTTTACATTTGTATTTTATTATGACTTTCTCTTACTTAAGATGGTGACAGTGGTAGAAGTCAGAAATGGATCATCTTGAAATCCACATTGAAAAGCTTGAATAATTAGAAAACATGAAGGTGTGAAATGTAATAATCAGATTTGAATTAGAAAAAAAAATCCCATTATCTCTAAAGAAGGGACTAAAACTGGGAGGCCAGGGAAGTATTTAAGAGGTTATAATAAAGTGCAAGGAAACATGGTGACAACATGGATTAAAACAGTGACCACGAGGGAGGAAGCAAAAGCTATGTAACATATGAAAAAGTAGAATCTACAGAATCAGCGGCCAGTTGGAATAAGGATGTGAGGGACAGGAGAAAACCAAACATGTGATTACCAGGGTTTATACAACTATATAGGTGGAGGAATGCCTAAAAGTATCTTGTGCCAGGTAGCTTCTGTTTCCTTTGCAAATCTACTTTGTTCTGTGCTCTCAGAAGCTGACCTATGCAAACTGTTCCATGCTCTCCTTGCCCTTTGGCTTCTGGCTTAGATTTAGCCTGTAGACAGAAAAAAAGAAGGATGGAAGAGAGTGAGGTCAGCATGTTTTCCTGATCACACCCATCAGAGCCACCTCAGGTCATGCATCCTCTCAAGGAAGCCTTCTCACCTGGACCCTCTACCTCAGAGTCATAGAAAACACTTTCTGTCCTAGGCTCAAAGGAACTAGAATTAGTAACAGCACTGCTGCTATCAGCCTAGGATTGCTATACTGTTTTTGTGGCCTCCCTATATGCCACCAAACCTCTGTGATTAACCCCTTTGAATATAAACATTAAAAAAAATTTTCTAATTCATTTGCCATCCACTTCTGTTAGGACCCTGATGGAAATGGGAGTGTTCATTTTTTTTATTTTAATATGTTAAATGTAGAATTCTGCATTCTACCAAGATGGAGAAACAAGGATTAGATTTATCCTCCAACTGAAAAAATAGAACCAGTGGACACCAGATAATAATGGACAATGATTCCTGAGAGGTAGGAAACAACAAAGGTGAGCATTATGATTACTCCATCACATTGATGGCTGCGAGGGGGCTTCTAGGCCGAGGTACAGGGAGAGCACCCAGCTGGAGGTGGAGGGGACAGTGCAGAGAGATCAAGGAAACTACAGGTCACAGACGGGGTGCCAAAGAGGAGAGAGCTGCACACAGAGGGTCTCCCTTAAGTATTCAACACAAAGCTGATTAGTTCACGGATGTGGGAAAACTACATGGGGCCTGGCAAAAGAACCATCTGGAAGGGTTAAAGGGAATGGTGCTCACTATTTAAGAGGGCCAGGAATAGTGCCTGTTCCACTCAGCCAAACCAAACAACAATGAAAAAAAAAACCTCATGATTTAAAGAATATTGGGTAGAACACTCAGGGAATCTCACCTCAGTATGAAGAATGAGTAGTCTTAGACTTAGTAAGGCTCCAGAATCACCTAATAAGTCATAGAAGAGAGAAAAAATAAGCAGGGAAAGGAGGAGAGGAAGACTACGGAAAAACAGAAATGAACCAGCAAAAAGGTAGATATAAGCCTATATATATATATTAATGATTATATTAAATATAAATGGTACAATTATTTCAACTGGAATATAAATTTTGTCAGAGTAAAATAATAAGGTCCAAATTCATGCTATCTATAAGTAAACCAACTTTAAATTTTTAAAAATGCTAAAAGTGACAGGTTGGAAGAAGAAAACCTCATCATTAGAAATTTATAGTGGCAATATTACAGAAGATGCAGAAATAGTATGGGGATAAAGAGAGTCATTTCATAATGATAAAGGAGTCAACAACAGGCTATTAAAATCTTAAATATGATACACTTAATAACTGAGCTTCAAAGTATCTGAAAAAAATTTTATTGAACTTAAAGAATAAGCAGAAAATTCCACAATTTCAACTCTCTTCTACCAAAATTGACAGAAGAAATAGAAAGAACATCAGTTAGATAATATATACATATATTAGAAATATATACGTATATCACATTTTTCTTCACATTGATCATATATATATGGCATCGCCAATATCACATATATATCATACCCCATTCCACTCAACAACAGCCCAGGGAACATTAACAGAGATAGACATTATAGTTAGAAATAAAATGTGTCTTAATAAATTTAATAGGACGTACATGATACTATGTTCCCTATCACAACATAATTAAATTAGAAATCAATATAAGAAAAATATCCCAGTGTCTTCAAATATTTGGAATGTAAATACAATTTATGAGTAGAAGAATTTTGGAGTAAATTACAAATAATTGCGAGTAAATGAAAATGACAACTCAACAAACACAATTCACAACAATAATATTCAGTAGGATATAGTTAAGGTATAGTTTAGTAAGATTTATGGCTTTCAATGTTTATATTAGAAAAAATAAAGCTTTTAAATCAATAAAATGAACAAAAACTTTGAACATACACTTCACAAATGAAGGTGCACACATAGCCGGTAAATACATGAAAATGTTCGACCTCATTTTTCATCAGGAAATGGAAATTTAAGTATGTAAGATATACTGCTCTTTTATTAAAATGGCTAAGGTTTAAAAGAATGACAATATCAAGGGCTGATAAAGATTATATATACCTGGCAGGAATGTTATTTATAAAATTCTTTGCCATTTTACTACAGAATTAAATATTTACTTACCACGTTACTGAGAAATTCTACTCATAGGAATAAATCCTGTAGAAATGAAACTATATGTCCACACAAAGACTTGTACATGGATCTCATACCAGCTTTATACATAACAATAAAATATTGGAAATATTCCAAGCACCCAGCAACAGGTGAATGAGTAACAACTTTGTGGTATAATGAGATGAGAGCAAAATAAGGAATGACTACAGATACCTCCAGCATATGAATGAACCTAAAAAATTCTATATATCAGGAGAAACTAAATATATAAATTATATAATGTATAATTCAGTGTATATAAAATTTTACAAAAGACAACAAATTCATTAAACTATACATTCAAAATGAGTGAATTTTCTTGTATATAAATTTTAATTCAATAACGTTGATTTAAAACAACAAAAATATTTGATATGCTGAGGGGAAAAAAAAAACCTGCCACTGCTGAGTACCATATTGACTGAAGTATCTTTTACAAATAAAGGCAAGTAATAAACACACACAACAAATTTGCACAATAAGAAATACTGAGAGAGTTTTTTCAGGTAGAAATAATATTGGTCTACCCAGAAATATTGAAATATGTGATTGATTATATCAATCAATCAGGAAGATATAGATATAATAATCCTAAATTTATATTCTCGCAATAAATTTAATAAGATTCAAAACATTATTATAAAGGAAAAATAGAACTAGAAATATAAATGTAGTTATTTACAATATTAGTAGAATTTTAACATAACTCTCAAGAGCTGAAAGAAATGATAAGAAAAATATTAAGAATACAAATGATTTGAACAAATTTGACATAATATAATATTTATAATATATTATTTGCAAAATTAGCATAACACTGAAGCCAGCAATGGGAATTCACAAACTTTGTAAGTATACATGGAATCTTACCAAAAAATGAAAATTAAGTGATAAGGAAAACAGAAATAAATGTCACAGGACTGGATTAACTTAGAGTGTGTTTCAATTTTTGGTTTTTGCTTTTTCCAGTTTTGTTGAGATATATAATATAACATTCGTGCGCTCACCCATTATTATTTTATTTTTCTCTTGGTGACACTACATTTTTATTCTCCCCTATTATTAGGTAAGACCATGTGGCTGAGTTCTGTGGGCAAAAGTGATGTGCCTGATTCCGAAAGCCTCTCTCAAAATCCTCCACTCTTCCATCTATACTCACAATGCCCTATGTGCAGGGGAATTGGGTGAATGAATGGGTTGGAATAAAAAAAATGACTGCAATACCATGCTGATAATGTTATGTAAGTCATTAGTTTAAGCTTTATATTTTCTCTCGATTTAAGTAAATAAACTTATCTTCCTGCTGTCTTTTAAGTTTGTAGTAATCAATATTGCACTTTATTTAATGCTTTTTCCAGATTACATTTATGTTTATTTTTTCCAATTATTTATTGTGTTGAATTATTAGTCCTTTTCCTAATAAATATAATAACGACTACTAATAGCTAACAAATATTGAACTCTTACAATTTTCCAGATACTGTCGTAATTGTTTAACAATATTAATCAACCTAAATTTTCACACTTGTCTAAGATACATAATATTAGCCCTGTGTTGTAGATTAGAAAAGTGAGGCATGTTAAACTTCATTAACTTGACAGAGTTAAACATCCAGTAAGTAGCTGAGCTAGTCTTCAAACCCTCCCTTAAATACAGGCTTATATTCTCTTATTAAATTACCTTTGCATTCCTAAGAATTAATCCCACTTGGTGACCAGAAACTTTTAATATGCTAATAAGTGTATTTGCTTATATTTTAATATTTTATATTGTATAGTATAAACCTATGATTTTTACATTTCTTCTAAAATTGGAATTGGGATGTTAAAAATAAAGTTTGGGGTCACTTAACTTCTCATATGATGGCAATGCCTTATTTCTTATGCTGAAATATATGCTATGGAGTATGAATAAGGCTGCTCTCAGAAAGTTGAGTTGAACTCACCTTCACAACACTCAGACTGGCAATTTCAGGAGGCAATTCTTTCAATCCTTTTCATTCTCTTCCCTGATTATTGCCTACTCAGATTGTGAAATTTTCTTGTGCCATGTTTGGTAAAATTCATTTTCCCATAGGATTATTCTGAACCTATATTCTTATAACTAGAAAAAGTAGAATTTGTTTGCTGATATTCTAGAAGCTTTCTCTGTGAAATGATAACTTTTTAATCTGACCTGTAATTTGACCTTTACTTATTTGAAAAAGTATCCAGGGTGAAAGTAGAATTTTCTGCAGTAAGAAAGCTTTCATCTGCCTTCAGAGGGTAAAAATAGTTTATATACTTAAGCTTCCCAGAATAATTGCTCTTCATGTTCTGTATTAACACATAAGGACATAGTACTGTTAGTCCACTGCTTTAAATTTTTAACTTTAGAACTCCATGTTATATGTAAAACAATATTTAATTTTAAATTTAAAAACACTTTTTTATTGAGTTTAAAAAATGCATTTCTATATTGCAACTTGGCATATTTTCCTTAGCATGAGAAAGAAAATATATCCAAATGTCAATTAGAAAATTTTCTTTTTAAAATTTCTAATTTTAAACTTAGAACTTAAGTGTCTGTCAAACTTAAATATCCATCATACTTAAAAGGAATGCTTATATATATTAATTTCACTTTTAAAGATGTCTCTCAAAGTTTGTTTGTTTTCCCAATGCATTAAAATATACTGATAAATAGCAATGAACTTTAATTCTGATTACTTGAAAAAATACTGTAATTTCTGTTTTGATCAAAATAATCAATTCCAAAAATTGTACTTATTTTAAGGAAAAGTACCTCACCAGACATCAGATCTCCCCCCACAGCTCCCCAATCTTAGATTTCCAGTCTCTTGAACTGTGAGTAATAAATGTTGGCTGCTTAAAAACAAAAGTATTAATAAAATAAATTAATGGAAGAAAACCCAGAAATGTGGAGAAAAGTTCTTATTAAGAAAAACATATTATGAGGGCCACACTTTTTAAAAGAATAATTACCATTAAACAGTGATGCAACTTCAAGTTTACCAAAGAAAAAATTTCTATCTGGAAATTTGGGGTCATGACTGCTAAACCAGGGGTTAAATTTGGGAGAGGGTCAGTGTTACTAACCTTGCTCAAGCTGGAAATGTAGCAACTCCCAGGTGACAAGCCATTAGCCTGCCTGCCTCAGGTGTTTCTTCAGCCCCTGACAGGGAGCCATGCCAAGTACTTGTCCCTCAGGCAATATGGACACAGCAAGGTAGGCTACAAATGGAAAAAGTGTCTGTCCATCCTTGAAAGTAGATAGCTTCCTGAGTTAAAAGAAAGGCTAGAGTAGGACGAGGGGTCCTGATGGGAGCCCCAACGAAGTTAGGAAGCATCCCTGAGAAGAAAAGGTACAGAAGGAGGTTGTGTTAACTCAAATTGTTCAGTCATCAGCTGAAAAGTCTTCATTTACATTTAAGAAGGATTGGGTGGTCAATAAACAGTGTTCAAATATGCAAACTGAGTGCAAATTGAAGACAACTTAGGCTGACAAAGAATTTATTTGTGTACGAAATTCTTGTTTATTCTTCTCACACAACCATTAGCAGTGAACCATATACCAAGGAAGTTCATGAGCAGAGAAGCTTGTTTTTATCGATTTAGAACTAGAGCCCACACATAACGACAGACTGCACTTGAAACCAGTTATTTGTGTCTGTGTCTGTGTGTTACTTTCACAGGGGATGGGACCTCCTTTAGGTAAGAAGCTGTTAATATCTCTTTTGTATCCACTTATCACTTAGTGCTCTCATATAATGAGCTCCCAATGATTGTAAGCAGAACATAGTTTATGTTTTCATATAATCTCTTTACATTTGAATCCAGTAATTAGGATAAGCAATATGCATGGTGGTTTATACTATATAGATAGTGAAATAACTGAACTCTAGGATATCGAGCAATTGATTTACTAAAGAAAAGCAGGGCCTTTAAAAAAGAAGGAATCTAGGGGAAAGAACTCTTTATATCACTACATTATTATTTTTTCTATAAGAAAGTATTGTAGCCTTCTCCCCAGTGGATGCCTTGTAATTTCTCCTGGCTAGAATTGGCAATGTCCTTTTATTTACTCCTCTTACTTCTCATTTAAATATCATGAACTAGATTATCATTCCTGATTTTACTACTTTTTACTGCCTGTGGGCTTTTTTTTTCAACTCATTTAAAAGGCATTATGCTTTGAATGGACTGTCTGAAGGTGGAGCTAAATTATAATTTTTTTAAACTTCAATTTAATCAATGCCAGAGGCTACCCAGAGATATGGGACTTCTCATGAAAAGTTCTCCTCTAGTTGGACTCTCTCTGTTCCTTATTTGAAGTTTTTCAGAGGATATATACATGAATATAAATATGTAAATATATTTGCAAAAGTAATTTTAATTATTTAACTAATTAGCATTAAGATAGTATCTTGGAATTTGGCTTTATTTATAGGATGAACATACAAGAAAGAAGTGATTTTTAGCAGTAGAAACACAGGCCTTGGGGTTTGACAGATCTAGCTTGGAATTCTTGTTCTGCTTTTTTCTAACTGTGTGACCTTGTTGACATTACTTAACTTCTCTGAGTTACCCATCTGGAAAATGATGATGACAAGTCCTGAGAGTAAGGGCTGAATTAGATAACACTGTGAATCACTAGACTTCAAAAACATTAGTATTCCCCCTAGAGAAAAATGAGAGGAGCTACTGGTCTAAGAATAGGTCCTGTTCAGGTTTTTTTCTCCCTCTCTAGAATACATAATGATCAAAAAGAAAATGGCATGTTTGTCCAGCAACTTAATCTATTCATGAGTAACATAAAGAAAAAAAAAAAAGAACTCGAATTCAGTGAGAATTTCTAAACTGGCTATAGATCTTCTGGTAAAATTATAATTAACTCTGACTTTCATAAAGAATTTGCCAAATACATTCACTTCTGAGGGTATATACGCATTGCTTGACGGATTTAGCATAAATTTAAAACAAATATGATGGAAGAACTTAGTGTTTCTGAAGTATATCCAAATGGAGTCTTTCTTTTGCCTCAAATCAGTGCCTCCTCAGCTTGTCCCATTCAATAATGATGACACCATTGTAGAGAAAATGAAAGTTCCTATGGCCAGGATTCTCACCTGGCCCTGGGCGACTTGCTCACTGCACACACATGGGCAATATTTACTTCTGACTCTATATAAAGAGCTCTGCCCCATGCTCTGGGCTGCACGGCTGCAGGAGAGCAGAGGCTGGAGTGGTGGCAGTGCCGAGGACAGAGACTGAGAGCCTGTCGGGGTAGAGAGGCCCAGAGGCAGAGACCGGCTTGCTGCATGCAGACTTGCTCTGAGGGGAATGGGATTCTAGCGCTTGACCTGCCACCTAGGGAATAAAGTTGGGTATACCCCAAGAACATTCCATTGTCATTTTTTGGTCTCTTGGAATCGAGAGTGAACTTGCCTGGGGCTGAAACCCTCAGGCAAGACAGCCATCTACTCAAATAGTTGCTCAAACCACTTAACTTGGATTAATTTTTGACATTTCTATTTCCCTCACCCTCCCACATTCAATCTATTGTTATGTCCTTTGTTCTCTACCTCCACAATGTACTTTGAATCTATCCTTTTCTCCCTCTCCCACTGCCATTATATGCAAGCCGCTGTCAGTTCTTAGCTGAATTGTTGGATCAGTCTCCTGTATCAGGCATTGGCTGCAATAACAGGAACACCTAAAGTAACCATTGCTTTAAAGCGCTACTTGTTTCCTTCTTAAAATAAAAGAAATGTAGAGTTAAATAATCCAGAGCTGGCAAGATGGTTCTAGGAAGCTGTTAGAGAACCAAATTCCTTCTGCTCACCATGTAGGTATGATTCTCAAGTTCATGGTCCATGATAACTGCAAGAGCTCCAGCCATCACAGGCTGCAGTATGGAGGGAAAGGAGTGGAAGGGTGTGTTACTTCTCCCTAAAGGGGCTACCTAAAAGCACACAGTTTGTGTAACTTTGGCCAGGAATTAATCCCACAGCTCACCACTTACAAGGGGCCCTGGAAAATATCTTTAAGTCAATGTGACAGCTATTAGTTGCACTTCTGCTTTTACCTGGTTCTTGACTACCTCTCCACATAATGTTGCAGTATGCTCCCATTATGCCTCCAGTTATCTAAATATATACTTAACTGTCTCCCACTCCACAGTCTTAGCACACTGTTTATTCTCTGCTTAGAGGTATCTAACCCGTTCTCCCCTGGATAACTCCTTATCTTTCAAGTTTTATGTTAATATCTCTTCTCTGGATAGATATTCCAATCAAAATTACCTTCACCCATCAAACCCCTGTTCCTCTCTTTCAAAGGACCCAATGTTTCCCTTCATAACACTAATTACCACTGACATTTATTTATCTGTTTGTTCTCCTTATTTGATTTCAATCTGTCTACCTTATAGACTAACCTAAAAGTTCTATGAGGGTGGGAACCATATTTTGTTTTTCTCAGCACACAACGTCTGGTATGTAGTAGATGCTCATTAAGTATTAGAAAGAAAAAAAGAAAGGGAAGAAGGAAAGGAGGGATTAAGGAAAGAAGATTTTGAAAACCTAGTGATGCTAATATCTTTGGTGTTTAGCTGTCATCTTCCTATTAGGCATGTTTCTGTTTTCCTTGTCTCAGTTATAGTTTAAAAAAATACATTCAATTCAACAAATATTAATCAACTGAGTAATTTTATCTTAAATGTGGAAACAATCAGATTGATCTTAAAATGTTCTCTTCTGAAATAATGTTTTGAAGTCCACATCCAATGGCTTCAGTTCTCTAAATGAGTATGGAATAGAGTGAATCCAGAAGTTTTCAGTCAGGTTTAGACATTGCCTCCCAAGAAAATACTCTGAATAGCTTCTGGAATCCTGCTTATGGATAAAGATTAACAGACCTCTCTACAAGTCCAGGCACAAAAATATAGAGATTAAATTCATGAATGCCTTCTAAAGTGCCCTGTCTGCTGCTGTAATTGTTTGTAAGGAAGCAAAAATACATTAAAAGGCCTTTTGCCTATACAGTAATGAGTAAGAAAGTATTCTACTGAATATAAAATCACTTATTTTCCCTAGAAATCAATCCAATTGGATTGTGTCCCTGAATACCTTATGAAAGTTTGTCAATCCTAAACATCTCTCTAAAACTTGCTTTGTGTCCAACTGCCAATAGTAATATCTTGTTTTGCCTTTCCCTGAATGACACTTTTACCTTCAGTAATGAATATAAAACACTAATTGAAACCAATGTTCATCTTGAATACCATCAGACTATTCTCAGTGCTCTTAGCTATTCCATGTTGTACTTTGATTAGTTTTATTTAAAGATTTTTCTGTCATATGATGTTGTACCATTTGGATTTTTCTCTATTTCTTTTTTTTTAATAACTGATCTGGTTTCACTTGTTCTCTTGATTTGCTTTGCAGAAAATTTAAATTTCCCCTCATTTTACTTTGTACAAGCCATCTTTGAGACTTCAGTCCATTTTTCAAACCTTATGCCAAAGAATACTTCATACACATTGGTGAAACAGTACGCTGCCAATACATTTAGTGGAGCTGATTTTATTTTTAATGAAAGGATATATTAGTATTCATGGGAGAATATTATATATTTTGAGCTTAGTCACATTTCCATTTGGCTGCTTTGTAGAAATAATTTTTCTTTTTATGAAGGATTTATCAGAGAATTTTAAGGAAGCAGAAAGCTTTTGAAAGCCATTGCCTTGCCACCAGCAAGTGAGTACATTTTTTATGTAATGGCCATCATCATATATGAAAATTATTTTTACCTAAATAGAAGGTTATTCTTCATTGACTCTAATCACAAGAATGCAAAGTTAGTAATTCATTTGCCTAAAAATATAGATGCTGTATTAGGCAGGATAATACCTCCCAATAAATGTCTACATTCCTAATCCCAGGACCCTGTGAATATGTTAGGGTTGCATTGTGTTAGTGCCCTATGGAAGCTGCACCAAAACACCACAGACTTAGATCAAAACAATACAATTTTATTATTTTATAGTTCTGTAGGTCAGAGGTGTAAAGTGGGTCCGCAGGGTTGCGATACTTCTGAAAGCTCTAGGGAAAAACCTGTTTCCTGTCTTTTTTAGCTTCTAGAGGCCACATTCATTCATTGGCTGGTGGCTCCTTCCTTCATCTCCAAAGGCAGCATAATCACAGCTTCAATCAGTCTCTCTATCTCTCTCTCCTCTCTTTCTTTTTTGCCCTTCCTCTACCTTCCTCTTCATTCATTTCCTCCCCCTCTCCTTACTCTTTCTCGCTCTCTTTCTGTTTCTATGTCTGTCTGTCTGTCTCTCTCTGTATATGTATGTGTAACTGTCTCTCACTCTCCTGCCTTAATTTTATAAGGACCCTTATTGGTCCTTTACCTGAGTAATCTAGGATAATCTTCCCTTTGCAAGGTCCTACACTTAATCACTTCTGCAAGGTCTCTTTTGCCATGTAAGGTAACATATTCACATGTTTTGGGGATGAGGATGTGGACATTTTGGAAGGGAGTTATTCAGCCTACCACAGTTGCAGATAGAATTAAGGTTGCTAATCAGCTGGCTTAACATAAGGAGATTGTTTTGGATTATATAAATAGCCTCAATTAAATTACAAGAGTCCTTGAAAGTAGATGGGGTCAGAGAAGAATAGGTCAGTGTGATAAGGGCACAGTATGCTGTTGCTCTTGTTAAGATGAAGAAG
The DNA here is from genome assembly GCA_032199065.1 of Smutsia gigantea. Classification (NCBI taxonomy): domain Eukaryota; kingdom Metazoa; phylum Chordata; class Mammalia; order Pholidota; family Manidae; genus Smutsia; species Smutsia gigantea. The sequence continues at coordinate 55,815 of JAVSCE010022755.1, read as the reverse complement.
GGGGTCCATGAGCCAAGTAATGCATGCATTCTCTAGAAGCTGGAAAAGGCCGATCTCCCATAAAGCGATACAAAAACATCCCTGACCACACATTGAGTTTAACTTAGAGCCATGTCCAACTTCTGACCTATAGAGCTGTAATATAACTTTTCACTGTATTAAACCACTAAAGTTGTGGTCATCTGTAACAGCAACAAGAGAAAACTAAAATAGATGTACATTTTTTTAAAACAGAAAACTGGTACATGATCTCAAAACATTTTTCATGTACTTCATGATACATTTCAAATAATAAATCAGCTCATGGCAGGTATAAACTTACATGAGATCATAGTGAAAATATGTTAGTACTTCACTTATTCTTTGGACCACTTGGATAGCTCTGGTATCTGAAAAGTTTTCCTGAGTTGATGGTTTTGTGTTATAATTATTGTCCTGCTTTAAATAACACTCAGGTAGAATACAGCAACTACTGTGAGATTTGATGTGTTTGATATTTTTCAGATATATTTAACTAGAAGTTCATAATCTTTGAATAGCTATCAACAATTCCAGGCAATCAAAAAATTTCTACTTCTGTAATTCAATGAAATAGTTATTTTCTGAAATAGTTAAATTCAGTTGAAGCAATAGTCTATAAGCCATGAAAGTACATATGTTGACTTTACATGCTATATTTTGAATATTCTCCTTATAGTGTTTGGTTTATGTTGTATTTAGCTAATACTAGCACTTAACAAAAATTCCTGAGATGGGTGGCATGTTTTTTCTTGAAGACAGGTTATTCATGAAGAGATAGCTTTTAAAGTGGCATTGGTTATAGGTAATATAAGAGCTGTTCACATTTCCCTCAAGTTTAGGAATTCTGTGCGTGACATCATGCCCAGGTATATTCAGTTATGTCATCTGTGACATCATCTGGTTCTCAGGTGCACAGACTCTTGGGTCCAACTACCTGTGTTTGAATATTAATTCTGCTCTGTGTTAACTTTGAGACTTGGGGCAACTTTAATTTCTCATGCCTCAGTTTTTCTCATTGCAAAAAGTGGAGGCTGGCAATAGTACCCACTTCAAAAAGAATTAAATGGATTCTGGTAGCCAGCCTCAGAGATGTCCCTGTAAGATTGATTCCTGACTCCTGGTATTGACACCCTTGTACAGTCCCAGAAATCAGCTGCCATCCTGCAAACACTCTGCAGAGCTCTCAGTCATGACAGACAGAGGTCTCTGGTGAAGAGCTATGTTGATGAGTCCTGTATCTTAGCCAGGCCTTCAGGTGAGCATAGCATGAGCCAAAACCTTTACTGCAACCTCATGAGAGATTGTAAGCCAGAACTACCCAGCTAAGCGATCCCAGATTCCTAAGCCTCAGAAATTGTATATTGTAATAAGTATTTATTCTTATAAGCTGCTAAATTCAGTGGTAATTTGTCATGCAATAGATAACTAATACAAAAATTTATATGTCTGGCATACAGCAAGAATTATATAAATGGCTGATATTGATATTCTTGAGGGCAAACGAATATATATATATATATATATATATATGCCTCATTTCATCTACCCATACATAAGGGAATTCCTTAAATCAGAAAAGAGATGAACCTACTTAATCTGTATGGTGAGTCTCTATGTTCACACAGACTCCTTAGTGTCTCTGGTATTTCCTTAGGGCTCTGCCCATGTCTGCTACTTAGAAGTGTTAGGATCACACTTCTAGTCCCTGACCTCTGCCTGCAAAGTTAGATTATGATTGTTTAGGTTGAGCCCACCAGAAACTGGACAGATGCGGCTGACAGAAATTTGCACTGAGAGACTGAAAATTAGTAAGTAAGAAGGACAAAGTGTTTGTGTGTGCATGCGTGTGAATGTGCTGAGTGAGTGCATCAAGGATTCAACATTTTGTGAAGAGAGCTTTACTTGACACTCAGGGCAAAAGAATTTGAAAATCTATTAGTTGAATAGGAAAACAAGCTTAGGTCAAGGCAAAACTAATAGTGTCTAATTGTGGTGAAATCCCTTTCAAAAATTCTTGGTTGTTGATTTGCTGAATAAGTAACTTTTGTTGAGCTTGGTTTCTAAGGAACTAATATTTAGAAAATATTATGATCTAAAGTATTTGTCTATTTTCAGTTTACAGCAAATCAGGATTAAATTTGAAAGTACTGATAGCCTTATTTATTTTATTTTTCATTTAATATAATGTTGCTGTTAAGTCTTAAGTTCACTAGTACAGGATGAACATGACATTGATTTATTCCTTTAAAATTCGCCCTGGTTAGATTGAGTAGCATATGCTTTTATCTTGCTTGTTTCTCTATTATACTTTTTAAGAAATACATGAAATTGTACAAGCCCTCTCATGTAATTAGTAAGCATAACTTGATATCACAAGTGGATAAAGTTAAGCTCTTTATTCCCCATGTGTGTTGTGTGTGAATGAGTGTGCATGCACACACTAACATAAACCCTTTAAACTAAGTGAAACTCCAATTCTGCTACATCATCACTTACTTTCAAAAAAGAGTTGAATGAAAGATACAGAACAGCAGTTGACTAGATAAAAACTGAACAGTGTAGGGGACTTGTTATCCCTAGAATCTCTTTCAGTAAGTGGAATAAAGATGTATTACATATTTTCAACCTCGAGGTCCTACAGCAGCAATTTTTGCTATTAAACATTTTTTAAGAAAACATCATTGCATTTGAAAATTTTAATTTAGGCAAAACTTATGTAACATAAAATTAACCATTTTGAAGTAAACAATTCAGTGACATTTAGTAGATTCACAATGTTATATAACCACCACTTTTATTTAGTTCCAAAACATTTTTCTCACTCCAAAAGGACACCCATTTCTAAGGAGTCACTCCCCATTCTCACCTCCCTCCAAGTCTCGGCAACCCCTACACCCCCAAGTCTGCATTCTGTCTTTATGGATTTATCTGTTTTATATGCCTATTTCATATAAATTGTTTCATATAATTCATCATTTTCCATCTGTTTTTTTACTTAGTATAATGTTTTCACATCTGTTTGAGTCATAGCATGTATCAGTATCTTACTACTTTTTATGGCTGAATAATATTTCATTGTATGAATATATCACATTTCATTTATCTATGCAATGGATGATGGCCATTTGGGCTATTTCCAGCTTTTGACTATCGTAAGTAATGCTGCAATGAATATATGAGAACATGTATTTGCTTGAGTATCTGCTAGTTCCTATTCCTTTGCCTATATACCTAGGAGTGGAATTGCTAGATTATATAGTAATTTTATGCTTACTTTTTAAGAAACTGTCAAGCTTTTCCCCCTAGTTCCTGCACCATTTTACACTCCTATCAGCAGTGTATGAGGATTCCAGTTTCTCCACATCACTGCCAAAGTTATTTCCTTTTTTAAAAAAAACAATAACCTTCAGAAGAATGTGAAGTTGTACCTCATTGTAATTTTGATTTTTATTTTCCTAATGATTAATGAAGTTGAGCATCTTTCCATGTGCTTATTAGCCATTTGTGTATCTTCTGTAAAGAAATGTCTATTCAAGCACTTTGCTAGGTTTTGAAATTGGGTTATCTTTATGTTGTTGAGTTGTGAGAGTTCTTTATATATTCTAGATACAAGGCCTATATCAGATATTTGGCTTGCAAATGTTTCCTCCCATTCTATAAGTTGTCTTTTTTTTCTTTTTTTTTTTGATAATTTCCTTTGATACAGGAGTTTTTAGTTTGGATGAAATCTAATTCATCCATTCTTCTCTTTTGTTGCATGTGCTTTTGGTGTCATAACTAAGAATCCATGGTCAATCCAAGGTCATGAAGAGTTACCCCTAGGTTTCCTTCTGAGAGTTTTATGGCTTTAGATCTTGGGCTGTTGATCCATTTGGAGACGCTTTGGTATACAATGTAAGACAGACATCCAACTTCATTCTTTTGCATTTAGATATCCAGTGGTCCCAGCACCATTTGTTGAAGACATTCTTCTTTCCCCTTTGAATAGTCTTGATACTCTTTTTTGAAAATCAATTGGCCATAGATATATAGGTTTTTTTCTGGACTCTCAATTTTATTCCACTATCTATATGTCTATGCTTATCCCAATACCATACTTTTTTGATTATTGTAGCTTTGTAGAGAGTTTTGAAATTAAGAGTTTGAGTCTCCCAACTCTTTTCTTCTATTTCAATATTGTTTTAGATATTGGGGGTCCTTTGCAATTCTTGGCCGTCCCTTCGTCCATTTGTGAGAGTTTAAAATTGCAGTGTTTCAAACACAATAGTAGGTTGTCAACAAATCTCAGTCACTTTCTCTCTGTCCCCTTCTTCTGTCTTTTAATTATACATTTATATTTATAACAGCTTAAATCCAATATGCTACTTTGAAACCTCTCCAATCAGAAGGCACTTCCTGTGTGTGTCATATCATACACACACACAGGAAAAAAGTATATGTATATGTGCCAGCTTTGAGTAGTGAAGTGGTGAACTTTCATTTTACACTGTGGCATATCGGCATACAGCATACATTTTGGCTCTGAAAACATAACACATGGGGGATTTCTCACTGCACTGCTACTACTCTGGATGTCACCAGAGCCAAGTCCTCATTCCTTCTTCCTTTCTTGCCAACCCTTAAGTATATCATGGAAGTTATAAACTGACTTCATTTATCTAACTAGTGAAACTAAAAAAAAAATAGAAATATTAAAACAGCACCTTCTGACAGGCTCTTCAGTAGATGAAAATGAGGCACTCAATATATCAGTCCTGTATTACACTCTGTCCTGGGCACCAAAGCATTAGAAAGCTTAGTAAATATTAACACCTTAAGTTTCTACCATCATGACATGAATAACCAGACTGCTATAGTTTTATTAATCCAGGGTTCTTATTATGAGTGGGTTCTACTGAGTTCTTGGAGTAAGTAGTTAGGCTAGTAAGATATCCTTAAAGTTGATGAGAACTCTGAAATAGAAACTATGTTTTGTTTAATAATACAGTTTGGGTATTTTTTATTAGTCTGCAAAGATAAGCCTGATTAAATGCCCTTTAGCTTGACCTTTCTTATAAAAGTTTGTGAAGGTACTGAATATACAGTTTGTGCATTAACTACAGGACATTTTCTTTAGTGCCTGCATTTTTCAACCTTTAAAACCAAATTTGGCTGGTGCAAAATTTTCCACAATACCCCATTGTTGGAATAATAGTGCAGTAAATGGAATACCATTAAAAAAGAAACTTTCAGGGCTAAAACTCATATTTAAAATGAGATAAATATTTATCTAAGATATAAAAAATCAATTCAGTGGTGATTTTAGTTATTAATGCCATTAGAAGAAGAGTTAAGCTTACCAGTTGTTATCATTTATTCATATATAGGCACAAGATACTCTCCATTCAACAATCATCTATAGAAGGCTCTCTGTTTGCATTTATGTTTATAAAATGTTTGCATTAATAAGATTACTCTGAGACTATCCACTAAATAGTTGTGGTATCTATAAAATATTTATTTATGAAATAAATGGAGAACACACAGTGACATAGAGTCATCTATTAAAAACACATGGGTTTGATGTTGGATGAGTGTATGTGTAGGATACTTGGACAGTTTACCTTTATTCAGCTATATGCTGTTTGGAAATAGACAATATTTTGTGAGTCAATTCCAAGCACATCAATTATTAAGTGTCAGTGTAGCTTATATGTTTTTATTTTATTTTATAATGCCTGTTATGTGCTAAATATACAAACTATCCTAAAGGTTAGGTTATCATTCCTTTTCTTTTAATTTTTGAAAGCTACATAAATACATATTTTTTCTGCTAGAGTGCCTTTTAAACATTTGTTGAGAATTTACCTGAGAAAATAAAATTATAAATCTTTTTTGGTAGTAACTAGGAAAAGTAATATTTAGCTAGCTTCCCATATTTATAATGACCTGGATATCCAGAGACATTGTAGAATACAGTCAGCCCTTGGACAGCTCTCCATGATATCTTCTTAGTGCACCTTTAATCATGGAAAAGAGGACTGTGAATGGATAATGTAATTGCTGTTGCTGGACCTAACAAGAGTTACTGCATCTTTGTGATTCATGAAACTGGGTTAGTGCATGTCCCTATCAATACCATATGCTTTTAATATCTTAGTATGCTGCAAAGCAAAATGTGATCGCAATTATTGAGCAATAATTTTTCTAATTTATATTAGTTACAAAATGTTTACAATTTATTAGCTGTGGCTGGCATCTTATCTACCCTCCCCTGCTAGGAGGCCCTGGCCACCTCTCCAAACACTGGTAGCATGTTTTTCCTTCCTGCCTCTCTTGCAACCCAGGTGCTGAAGGTAAGGCTCTTCTACTACTTATTAAACATCCTGCCCACACTCAACTAAAATAGCAAACACCCTCTGCACATATCCTCAATTCTAAACTGTAAACTTCTTTGAAAGTAAGATAAGTGTCAGAAGAGATCATCTGAGAAGCACTTGCAGAGTGATGACAATCCCATATGATCTCCCGAACACTTGGAATGGAATCCAAGTTATTTTCCATCCCCTAAATCTTAGGTCGTTTGTCCCCATCCATCCCCTATCCTTATTTGTCTCATCTCTTCCAGATCACTGCAGTCACACCAACTCCGGTCAGTTCCAAGAACAGACCAAGCTCTTTCTGGTGGCTTTTGCAGGGGCAGATTGTCTTAGCTGGAGTGCTTTTCTCTGTTCACTTTACACATATGCTCCTTCTTTTCCATTAGATTTTGCTTTAAATGTAAACTGCTTAGCAAGACTGTGTGGAAAAAAACCCCAGGTCTTCCCTTATATTCTCTTTCTTCTCTCCTTGCTTCATTCCCTTTTGGCCTTTTTTGCAGCCAGCAATGACCAGTTCTCTTGTGTATTTGGCTTGTCTCTCCCCATTAGAAAATGTCTTTGTGAAGACAGGGAATGAATGCCTGTTATCTCATTCACCAATGTTTCTCCAATTTCTAGCACTGTCCCTAGGTTCTTTTCAATATTCAATAAACATTTATTGTATGCATACAAACATAAATGAATTAAATATTTAATGTATAAAAAGATAGGCTAACAGAAAAATCTGGAGCTAAATGGTACTAAATAGACTTGAGTTTTAATCTCAACTTTAGTATAAACTAGCTATGAGCTTAAAGATATTTTTTTCTTGTGATGAGAACTCTTAAGATCTATTCTATTAGCAACTTTTACATATATAATACAGTATAGTTAACTAGAAGTCACCATGTAGTACATTACATCCCCATGACTTATGTATTTTATAACTGGAAGTTTGTATATTTTGACCACCTTCACACATTTTGCCCATATCCCTATTATGGGATATTTTTATAGGCCAAGAGTGATAACATCACAGAGAGCAGACCATTTTAAAGTGTTAAATTTTTACATAGGACAACTCTTGATTAAAAAAATTCCTGAAGAAATGTGATCCCCCCCCCACCCCCCGTACTGTCAAAAAACAAAATTATCAATGATCCATGGTCTCACAGCTTACTTCAGGAACTTTGAAGGATTCTGCAACATTTGTCAGCCACATCTGCCTTTGGTACCACCATAGCGTAGACTCAGCTTGTGGGTGGGATGAACATGGCCAGTGCCAAATGAGGTCAGATTTGTTCCTTCTGATTCACTGGACTCCTCTGCCTCTGTCTTGGTTTCTGCACCTATGCCACAGAGAACGCAATACTTGCACCACCTTTTTCAGAGGGCTTCTGTGAGGACAAATTGAGAAAAAGAATGTGAAGGCACATGAAAATTTAAAAACTTATATAAGCAAAAGATAATCTCCCCACTTTGTCATGAAAAATAAAGATTTGAATACAGTCAGAGAACTTGGAAAAGTTTCAGCATGCTCTATTTGTAGGAAAGTTAGCTTTGCTTTGCTTCTTCCATACCGAAAATAATGGAGGAGAGGTGAACTGGAAAATGATTTTTTATGAAAAGATACGGTGGAAAGATTGTTTTGTAACATCTGAAGCATGCAAGCTGCATTCTCAGGCTCATTGGTGAGAGAAGGATGGGTACTGCCTTTCCAGCGTTGTTGACACCTGGAGGGTTTAACTCTCCTTAAGTAGAGGCGGGAGAGATGCAAGTGGTTCAGCGACAGCACCGGTGAAAAAGACTCACATCTAAAATAAGGGGAAAGAGGGAAATTGGAGCCACCGTGGTTACTTATTTTCTAGCGTCTTCCTTTTTCACGTGTCTTCCCAATTCCTTCACAAACGGTGGTCAACTGATTATGTTGATTTCTTGTTTTAAAATTCAGCTCCCTCCCTGAACCTTTCCCATAGATAGGGATTGGGGGAGGATGGATGGATGGGAGAGAAACCACTAAGTCAATACCGCAACGATTGTACGCTGGAAGCGTGTTGCTGTACAATATCGCCCAGAAGCTGCCTTATTTGTTTATCAATGAACATCCTACTGCGTCCCCAAGATGTAGGTCAGCCTCATTGGAAATACCAGCCGCGGATCACAGGCAGTCTTCGTGGTATATCCAGACCGGGGGCTCTGCTGATTTCTGCACACTGGAGTGCGTCTGAGCTGCACGAGGGAGAGGAGACACCTGTGCCTTAGGGACGCAGGTGAAGTCCCATCAACCTTCCTGAGACTTTTCCCTGGTGCTTTCCCATCTCCTCAGCCGCTCACTCCTCATCCTCATCTCTCGGGACGTCTGGGACCCGAGCTTCTCTGTTTAATCGGTGCTTTTCCCGCTTTCTCCCCCCTCCGCGCCTCAGCTGAGAACAGAGTGCTCCACACAACTGGGCATGCCTAATAAGCTGGGAAGGCTCGGGCTGCAAGAAGAAATCATTTGCACCTTCTGCGCTCCCCTCCCCGCTGCAGCTGCCTCCTGCCAGTCAGGCGATCCGACGTTCGGCGAGGCCCAATGAGGGCCCGCGGCCTTCGCGGGAGCTCCGCCTCCCATGGCACATCACCAATGAGAGGTGGGCGGAGGTGGGACGCACGCTGGTCCCGCCTCCCCAGTTAAGGCTGCTGTTGTGAGCCGGGGCCCCGCGCGAGCGAGGGACGACGGAAGGGACCGGCCGCTGGGGCGCGGGGCCGCGCAGCCCGACGGCGGGAGTCGCAGACGCGCGCTGCATGGGCCAGTGAGGACGCGCGGAGGTCCCCTCGCCGCGGCGGAGGCGGAGCCGCGCGGGAGCAAGGCGCTGTCCGGCGACCCTGCGTCCGAGCGAGCGGAACCTTGCGCTTCGCCCGGGGACGGTGCGAAGTCCGCGCTATGGAAGAGGAGAAATATTTGCCTGAGCTGATGGCAGAGAAAGATAGCCTGGATCCATCTTTTGTGCATGCATCGCGCCTTTTGGCGGAAGGTAGGACTTGCCCCCACGGATGGGCTCGAGCCGCCCGCCGCCCATCTCCCCCGCGGCTCGGCTAGGGGAGTGAAGTTAGGGAGGGACGCCTGTCTCCTTTGCAGGAACTGTCCTCCAGAAGATGCTTGCTTCAGAGCTGGGAGGACAGAGCCTGTCCCTGGGGCGGGCAGCAGGGGTCCTCCTCTACGTCTGAATTTGGGGAAGACCAAAGCCATGAGATCTAATGGCAGTGGTGGTGTGACCTGTTAGGACCATTGGTAGAGAAACCATAAAGTGTAACGCGGTCTGCGGGGATATTTTCACTTCGCGGAGGGAAGAGAAATCAATTTGGAAGTAAATGTGGTCAATGTAGTGTTCTAAGAGCTTAACTGCAAATCAGCATTTTTTTTTTTTTTGGTTTGCATTTGGGAAGTGATTTTGATACCCTTTGGTCTCATTACAGTCTTTCCTATGCAAAGTGTTAGAATTAACCTAGATAAAACTATGCCTGTTCGTCTCCGTTTGTAAATGTGGCAGAGGCTGAAGTCCTTATCAATTTATTCGACGTGTGATGATTGGGTTCTCCGCGAGATACTGGTCCCTGGGAACACTCCACAATTGATCAACTGTTTTACCAACTGTGCATTTTCTTTTGTGTACCTGAAATGTTAAAGGAGATTTCATTCCCAGAGGAACATGTATGTCTAGGTTTTTGCGCTGCTTGGAAAGGTTGTTTAGAAACACACACACACACACACACACACACACACACACACACACACACACACAAACTTATGTGTGAAACATTAAATTCCTCCATTTATCTTGAAATAATGCCATGTAATATGCCTTTTTAAAGACAACTTCAGATTTTTTTTTATGAATGCTTCATTAGTAATGAATTGCTTCATCATCAAATTGACTACCGAACAGTTTTGCAGCTGAGGTGGTTATGGACTGACTTGTAGCAAAACTAAAAGTGATAACTTCTCTTTCATAGCCCTTCAGCATCAAAAGAAATATTTTCTTTTTTGAGACGTAGTTGCACATGGAAGGAAAAAAATGTAATTTTTCATGTATGATTCAAATGGACCACTAAATTTATTTAAATATTTTATTGATAGATTATTATTTGCAACCACAATAAAGTGTCCGGTGTTTTTCTGTTTTTGTATACTGAAGAATTAAGAAAAGATTTATTGTCAAAGTACTGAATGTGTCAAACAACTGTTTTGCAAGGAAAAGTTGGTTCTGTAGAAGATTTAGGAAGATACAGTGCAATTATGCTTACTACTTTCTTAGTTACTGAATAAAAAAAACAAGTTAAAGTTGAAAAGTAAAGTCAATTAAAAAAATTAAACTCTCCCCCACTTTATTTAAAAAATGAAAGTAACTTCATAACAGCATTGAAAATCAATGAGTTAATACGTGCTTAAGATTGTTCAAAATGATTAAAAAGGCAATTAAGCCTTCTCAAATAATTTACTTAAACATATTTTCTAGATGGGTCTTCATTTAACTGATAATGTCTTTAAAATGAAAACAAAGTTACAAATTGATCATATTCTCTGACTTGCTAATTGGACTGCTTGGGACAGCAGTCTCAATGATTAATTCATCAATCATTAATGAAAATTAGTATACTTTTGAAAACTGCCAAACTAAAGAAACTCTTAATAGAGTGGGTAAGTATATGTGGAGCAAAAAACAGTCAGACAAGGCTGTGCACCTGTTTCCCTAACATTTTACCTTTCCCAGGAACTTGGTTTCTTGATACTTAGCAACATGTTCTGACATACCTTGTAATTTAGTTTTTTCCCAGTAGAGGGAAGCCTGTCCTGCTTTTGTATAGAAATGGAAGGAAAAAGCCCCTAAAAAAGAGAGAAAAACATCTCAGTAAGAAACAAAGAGGTGTCCAAATTTCAGAGAAATCATAATGGGGAAAAGAGAATGGAAGAGGTGGTATTAATCTTGGAGTATACAAAGGGATATGCAAGAAAAGATGCATAAGGTTTAAATTCTCAGATTGTACCTGAGGCTCCTTACATGTACTTATTGAAGAGTATAAGGCAAGTATCCTTTGGAATCTCTAATAAATATTCTTGGGCATTTTACATTATATATATTTCATAATCTTTTCAAAGGCCATTTTTCAAAATTTGCAGGTTTTTTTTCAGATCTCTATAGGAGAGTGTGTTGAGATGATTTTATTTCTCATACCTGGATGTTGGACTGATTGAAGGCAGTGGCTATAAATAAACCTGACATAGATATTCATTTGGAAAGAAGGTGCACAGTGAAGTGCATTTCAGTCAGTAATGTGCAGACAGTCTCAAGACTGAGTGAGTAATAAAAATGATCCAGAGGATTCAGTTCTTCAGAATGATTTTCCGGAAGTTAACATATATGGGCAGTGATGTAAACCAATGAACTTTCACAATGATTAATGTTGCTTTCTTGATTGGTGATAGATGCAAATCAGTGCTCAGTTGTGACTGTCTCACTTAGAATTGAGGGCCATGGGTTTAGAGTACTAGTTTGTTGGTTATTTTGTTCTTTTTGTTGTAGTTTGTTTTATTTCACTTGTTTTTGCTGTATTTTCAGTAGTGAAAGCTAAAGGAGGGGCCCATTTTATGTATTTGATTGTTACTGAGAAGAGATCTTGAATAATATAGTTTGAAGAATGTTTATAATATGTGTGATTGATTAAAATAATTTTTCTCCTGTGATTCTGATATTGTTTAATTACCCATTTGTTAGGGAAGGTGCTTCTGATATGATAAAACAGCAGACTCAGCATGATCCTTAAAGTTCCACTCAGCCTCTGTATATGCTTGCCAGATGAAATTAGATGAGGTTATTTCTGTCTGTGTTACTCTGGGAAGTGCATGTAACTGTGATTCCAGATACCTGGATTTTAGTTCCACTTTTGACTAAACTGAATCTTGGTAAACTTCCCCTCCCCTGGGCCCAGTTTCCTTGTCCCTCAAAATTAAGGAGTTTGACTACATGATCTGTATGTTTCTTTGTAGTCCCAGATGTCATTAGAATTACAGAATCCTCTGGTTGGCAAGATTTCCTGAACTGAATTGTTCACAAGTATTGGTAGATTCATCATTGCTTTGGTTGATTCATATACAATGAAGTCAAATAGTGCTAAATATCCCAATAGTTCAAATGGTTTCTTAAAAGCTCTAGGTGCTGTTTTCAAATTTTGGTGAAAAACTTGGCCATCCATCTAGGACTGGCCTTCATGTTTGCACATATAGATTACTTTTAAAACCATGAGAGAAACAGGGTTTTGTATTGACCAGAAATGCTGACTTGTAGTGATTAAACTACATGTAGGTTTTCAGTAAGGGTCATTTTTAAATTTAGAATCACTTGAAAGTTTAGATTGTGTTCTTTAAAATATTTTCTATAAAGCATGCTGAGTTCTTAAGGAAAGGTGTTGGTATAATGTCTAAAACCAGCTTCTGAGAAAAAGTAGAATTTATGTGACTTTTCCTTTTATTAATATAATCTCTTTTTTAGTCCCAATAAATTTGGGATAATCTTATGTTTCTTAAATAAAAAACAAAAATTGGCCAAAGAACTAAATTATGTATCTTTGATCTGCTGTTAGAACACAGTTCTGATTTAATAGAAAAATTGTGCTTTCACAAGTAAATCACACTGGACAGAATGTTGACATTTCTGCCTACTGTAAAATATAGAATATGTTATTTTTAAAAATACAAATATAAACAAAATGGAAGTTATACAAACATAAAATTTTGCTTTTAAGATTTTCCTTGACAGTTTAATGGCATTGTGGACTTGACCTCAACTTGAAGCTTGATTTTTCTGAGAAAAGAAGCACTGCCTTACTTGTTGAATCACTGCTGAGTGGAATTTGAACTCATAAATCAAGTTATGAAATAAATTATCTTATGAAAACTATTTCAATTAGGGTTTTTAAAATACCATATTCCCTAGTCAATGGTCACTTGTCAGTGTTTTACTTGAACTCCATTTGCCCTTGTGCTGTTTCAAGGGCAATTCCAAACCTCGTTCAGCCTCCTCATTAGCCCATATGTCCTTCATTTGTGGCAGCTGATCTCATCATCTTCTTTAGTGGGAACAATGGATATAATTCTGACATTCTTCAACTTTTTACCACCCATAAACTCCCATACTCCTCCTTACTGTCTTGCATTCCCAAAGATGAAATGCTTCCTTTTGTTCAAGGCTGACTTGTCCATCCGTATCCTTGACCCTAATGCTCATCCTATAGTTACATGCTTGTATATCCAATGTCTTCATCCTCATCCACTCTTGTTTCGTGGCAGCCTATAAACGTGATCCAGTGTAAGTAACTTAAAGGAAATAGAATACTTGTTTCACTGTCAAAAGTAATAAAAATAATTTCTCTTGACACTAATCCTCCCTTGTTTCCTTCAAGTCTGTGATTCTGTTAGCCATCCTGGCTGCCTCGCTTTCTCAGTTTCCCTCTTCAAAGCTCCTCAGTGTGGCTTCTTCCTCATCATGGTCCTACAACCAGCAACCCTAGAGCCCAAATCATCTCATAATTGCCAAGTCTAGTAAATTTTCTCTGACCTCTTCATCAGGTCTCTTGGCTGCACTTTCTGCTTTTGATCTTTTTCCAATTTCTTGGTTTCTCCATTGGCTTCCAAGCACTACAAGCTATTGGTTTTACTCTTCTTTGTTATCTTAGCCTCACCATCCTACAACCCTCTGCCCCCCACCCCAACACACACTCTGCAGTCAGAGTGACTCATTTAAAATCAGAGGCAGACCATGTCACTCTTCAAACAATATTCTCTTAGAGCAGCCTCCTCTGACACCATGGTGGCAGAGGGAGGGGGGTAGCCCCTTGATCTTCTGGGTGGAGGTGAAAGTACAAGATCCCCGCTAGGCATCCATTGACACCACTCTTGCCAGGAGGGCGAAGAGCACCTTCTTCTGCTACCTCCATGGCCTCTAGTGATACCAAGAACCACAGGCAGGCCTCACTCTTGTCGGAGCATGGTGTAAGTTCCCGCAGGGGAGACCACGGACACCACCCTGGCTTGGAGAGAGAAGGGAGCCTGTTCATTGCTATCACTATTCATGACATATATACATTACTATGAGGTAATAGTAACTTATATATTGTTATTCATGAGGTTAGAAGTCCAGTATCTCCACTGCCACCTGGAGATGGGTGGGTGGAAGTGAACTATTCCCCATTAAGTTTTCTCTGTTTCCACCCAGAGGGGAAAAGGATTCCTCTTTACAGATGGATGAGATTGGAAGTCTAGGCTCCCTGCTTAACCTTTCTTGACGGAGGTGAGCATGAGACACTGGTTTTATTTTGTTTTGTTTTCTGTATTGTTTCACTAGAGGAGGATGTTTCCTGTTTAGAAGTTTGCTGTCTTGCTAGGTTGCCCTCTTTCTAGTCCTTTGGCTTTTCTGAAGGCTGTTTTTTGGTCTGCTTGTGTTGGTATTTCTGGATTGCCAGCTTTTCCAGTACTCATTTTGGCATATGTGAGGCACAAGAAAAACTAGGGAAATCACTGCCGTGTCATTCCTGCGTCTTGTGCTGCCTAGCCAGCCTCCCTGCTTCTTGTCACCTTTCACAAAGTCTTCTATATTTCTTACACCTATACAAGTCCCCGTGCATTTGTGTTTTAAATTATTTCCTTATCAAATTTTCTTGTGAATGTATGTTAGGCCTTGTACATTCATATTTCATTAACTAGTTTTATTAAAATGATCATGACCAGGATAAATCCATCTGGATAATGGGCAAAATATTTTTCTTTTTATTTATTGCAGAGAGACTTGGTGACACAGTACCTGAGAGTGGGAACATAATGAGGACTGATCATTTTCTTAGTCTCTAAGTATACAATCTAGATTGAAGCTGTTTGTTTCCATAGCAGCTATAAAAGGGAAGGAAGTTTTAGAGGAAGTGTTTAGAAATCCTTAGAAATAGATTTATAGTATCACCAGTTTTTCTTAAGCCCTTATTTATTTGGATGCCTTATTTGGTCTCCTTTTTTGGTCTGAATATATATTACAAGAAATGTATATTAATTGCCATTATGTTCTGACAATGGCTTGTTTTTTAAAGTTATGAGCAGTGTAATATCTAATATACTCATAGATTGAAATATCTCTTTTCTCACAAAAAAATGGTGAATTTCCATAAAATAAGCATGATCTAGAAATAGATTTTTCAAAAAGAATACTGGTTAACAGCTGACCTCCCAAATGAATGTTGGTGAATACCTTTGTTATATGACTTGTTCATTTTCTTAAGTGGCGAGTTCTGAAATGATTGCATGTTTTATTTGTTAAAAACTTGAGGAGTCATAGCCAAGCATCCTGCTGCTCGGTCATTATTAACTATTTCGGGAAACAAGTCATCTGTAGCATATCCTCCATTGCTTACATTTGCATCGTGGACACTACTTCCAGGAAGACTTGCAGTAGAGAGAGAGATAATAAACACCTGAGTGACAGATTTTGGGGCCATGTGCTATAGCTAAAACTGATAGTTCAGCTGCAGTTCGGGGGAGGAATCCCACCGGGCTAGCGCTCTACTACATTTGACTCTATCATCATACGTGTCCTTGAATGTGTGTTGTTAACACCTCTCTGCAGCATGTGCTATGGTATATGGAGAAGAGTCAGATGTTTAATTTATTAGTTTTTAAATAATCTGTGGGGGTTCATGATGTAAGATATATAGATAACAGTGCAGGGGAAGATCTGGGTTTTACAGATGATGACATAGGGATTCAGAGGAGGTCATGCCTCCTGTGGGTCATAGGAACCATAGATTCTTCATCATCATCATCGTTGTTGTTGCTGTCAGCATTTATTGGAAGGCTACTCTTTGTCAGGCACTGTACTAGATGGTTTGCATGCATTATCACAATTAATCTATGTGCATCACTCTTACAAGATAGCTATTAGCATTATCTTTGTTTTGGTACTCCCGAAAAGATTTGCGGTAGAGAGAATGAACTCCCGAGAACACCTGAGTGACAATCTTTAAGGACATTTATTATCGAAAAAAAAATACAGTTTGGCTACAGTTTAATGAAAAAAAGTGAAGAATTAGTGAAATTAATTTAACTCAGGTCATTCAGTAAATAAATTGCAAAGCTGAAGCCCAGGCTTTCTGGCCCAGAGGCCGTGTGTAACCGTTAAATCACCACGATGCCTCCTGTGGAGGAGACAGGACTTTAGTCAGGCTTTGAAGGGAAGTCAAATTTTAATACACAAAGTATGTCTACAAGTTCATGATTGTTGCCATGAACTTCTGAAATATGTTCCTCAGCAAGTATTGGATGCATTATTCCACAGTGTCATTAAATAGTATAGTATATAAAAGGCAAGTACATTTATAAATGGGAAATTTATGGAAATACAGAATTAGATTGAGGATTATTAAAACAGCCTACATTTTTTCAATGTCTTATATTGACTAGTGTTTCTGAGGGAGTTTGGTGATGAGGTCTGGTAAGGACAGGAGAACATTCCATGCCTTTTTTTTTTTTTTAATCCAAAGGGATTGGAGGATTTTGGCTTGCTGAAGCAATTTCTTTCCATGTTTTTTCGAGAACTGCTTACATTTCCTGAATTCTTCTAGGGAGGAAGAAACATTACAGGTCCTCTGTTGTGTCTTAAGGCAGTGTCAGTCTTATTTAAAATTTGGAGGTGAGCAGATTTCACATGTGGTCAGAAACAGATAACTAGGTAACTTGGCTGATTTAAATGTTATCTGTAGGGTAATAACTTTGAAACAGATTGGTCGGTAGTATTACACTGTTATCAATTGATTCCCATTTCCTTTAAAATATTAAAGATTAGATTTTACTCTATTCACAGAAAACAGAATGAATGTGTTTTCTCTAGAGTGTGGTTATTTTTAGCAGATTCATAGAATTGTATGTCAGAGAATGACGCACTTTGACTACAACTCAGGAGAGGGAGCTTCTGTGACAGAAACTCAGTTAAGAGGCTGGAAGAGAAGAAATTTGTTAATTTTGAGGAGAACGGATAACTAAAATAATGGCTGCTTTTGCTGAGCATACACTCTGGCTCAGGTCCTTACATTATATCCACAGAGGCAGGTAACATCGTCCCTATGTATGAGAAAAGATAGAGACAGATTGAAGGCTGGCAAAATCAATTTGGATTTTTTAAGCAATGAACCGGAAGTTAAGTAAATGTCCAATTATACTGTGAAAGAGTGTCAAAAAGTAACCATTAAACATTGAAACATTAAACAATATTGAAGAATATTACTTGTTTAAGGAAATACTAAGATCTTTCTTTGAAAAACTTTGAGAAGCGTTAAATACCTGTTATGGTAGAATTTATTGTTTCTTTTAAAATACTTTTCTCCAGGAAATTTAAGGAATTTGATTTTTTGGAAATTTTATTTACATGCAGTGATAACACTCACTGTATAAGAGAAGACTATAAAATGCAAACAGATGGATGAATACCTAATAGAATATACTTTTTATTAGACATTTAGGTAGGTAACTGTTATAAATGAGGAAATGTAAGTGGGTGTTAAATTGGATTAAGGATCATCTATGTCTTCAGATAGTCTAAGTTTTTACTTTTTGGAGGCAAAAACTGGAAGCTGCCTTTTCATCCATCCAAGATCTGGTGGAAGAAGTGGTCTTGAAGGAATTGTGTGAAGCTGAAATAACATTTGGTGGCTGAGGCAGATGGCATTTTATATGATACTGTTTTGAAATGGACTTTAAGATGGTTAGATGACTTATTGCCTTAAATTAGAATTCTGAAATTAGTGAAAGATTGGAAATGATATCAATCCATATTAGGAAAATTTGGTAGAATAAAGCATTATGGTAATTAAAAGCTATTAATGGCATTAGATGAAATGGTAAGTATTCGGAATGAGTTACAATTAAACCAAAGTGTTTCTTTGAATAAAATGAGTAGAATATATATGTGTGTGTGTGTGTGTACACATTAAGTATATACTAGACATGGGTACTCAATGAGAAACAGTACAGACTTGGTGCAGGTGGTTCTTGTTATCTGTGCTCAGTATTACTATCTAAGACCTATGTTTAGGTTGAGGGAGGAGACAAGAGTTAAAGGCAATTAAATAAGCAACTTCCATAGGATCTGTTAAATGCAATGGTAAGGAAAACATGATGCTTTAAGAGTCCCAAGCAGGGCACTTAAAGAAGTCTACAGAGATAATGGAAGGCTTCAATAGGAAGGCACTTGTTAGTTGATATCTAACAAATAAGTAGGAAATGGACAGGATTCAGTGAAGAAAGGGCTATATTCAGGGAGAATTATACATGAATACAGCAAGCAACATCTCCAAAGCCTGCAAAGACAGAGAACACTTATTTGAATAGGTAGAAATAAGTGTGATATTGTGATTTAGAATAAGAAATATGTATTTGGTCTTCTTCCCTATTTCTGACACAGAGGTCCTGAAACCTTTGGAATTTCCTTAGGGATGAGAGCAGTAAAGGTTTTGCTATGTTAATTAGGTGACTTTTATATGGTGGCAGCCAGGAGAATCAACCTTGTGATTAGAAGGTTGTAACTTTTATTCTCCCCACTACCTCCAGGAAGAGGAAAGGGGCTCGAGGCTGAATCGGTAGCCAATGGCCAATGATTGAATCAATCATGCCTATGTAATGAAGCCTCCATGAAAACCTGTAAGGACTGGCTTCAAAGAGCTTCTGGGTTGGTGAACACATGGAGGTTTGGGGAGAGTGGTGAGCTCAGAGTGTGGAAGCTCTGCACTCTTTTTCCCCTCGCCTTGTCCTACACATCTCTTTCATTTGGCTGTTCCTGTGTTATATCCTTGGCAATATACCACAGTCTAATAAGAAAGATGTTTCTGGGAGTTCTGTGAGCCACTCTAGCAAATTAATCGAACCTCAGGTGGCTGTGGGAACCTCTGATTTATAATCAGTTGGTTAGAAATACCAGTAACAACCTGGGCTGGCAACTGGCATCTGAAGTTGGGGGAGAATAGTTTTGTAGGATCAAACCTCTTAGTCTATAGAATCTGATGTTATTCTGGTTAGTGTTAGTATTGAGCTGAAATCTCAGACATCCTGCTGGTGTTCTTTGGGGAGACCCCACCCCTCCACCCCAAAACACTGGATTTGGGGTCCAGGAATCCAAAAGATTAAGTATGCTTGGAAAATACAGTAAAAGAGAAAACATCAAGAAAAGTGGGTCTAAAGAGAATGGTAGAGGCTCATCACACATATCTTGTAAGCAGTGTTAAAACGTGCAGACTTTATACTAAAAGCAATGGTAGAGCATTTCAAGGTTTTAAAAGCCAGCATGTGTGATATCAGAATTTCATTGAAAGCATAATGTGGCAGCTCTGTTAAAGAATGGGTTCAACAGAAGAAAGACATAGATAGACCATTAGATAGGTAGAGCAGCTGTCCAGGAGAGAAGTTGTGACCTGAATTCAACTAAGGAGTGAAGAAGTGGACAGAGCTAAAGTAAATTTAGCAAGTAAAATATAAAGAATCAGCTTGGATAGAGGCGATGAAAAATAAAGGTTGGTCAAGGCTGCTGTCTAGGTTGTTCCTTGGTAATTGGTTTAAGGGTGGTACCAGTTATTGAGATAGGAGTTAAAAGGTGGTTAATGCTGAGTTCAGTTGCATATGCATTGGAAGGTGTGTGTGGTGTTAAAGTAAAAATGCAGGTGGAAAGTTGAGTCTGGAGAAAGACATGTGCTGCATGTAATGGTTTAGGTTTCATTAGCATGTACGTAGTGGTTGACCTTGGGAGTAGAAGAGTTTACCCAGGAAGAGTGTATGGAGCACAACAGGAAAGGGGTCTTAGGATAAAACCCTGAGGAATGTCAGCATTTAAGGAAAGACAGAAGAAAAGTAATCCACAAAGCTGACCAAGAGGAGCTTCCTAGGATGTAGGTAGGAAAAGCCAAGTAAGTTCAGTGTCAGTTAAATAGAGTATTTGAAAAATGAAAAATTCGGTTAATGTTTTCAAGTGCTACGGATAGGCCAAGACAGATAATTAAAATTTCAAATGGATTTGGCAACAAAGAACAAATTGAGAGAGGAATTGGAGAAAATCCCAAATTTCTTCAGGTTGAGGAGGTAGTAGTGAGACTATGAAGAGAAGGAGGTTAGAAAACTCCTCCAAGAATTTAGACTTCATAGAGGAGAAAACTAATTTATTGAAGTGTGTGAAATGATTATATTATAAAAGCAATTACTTTGTTGAACCAAAATTATACTTAATTATTTTGCCCTACAAAAACAGCAGTCTTTTTGGCTTAACCTATGGAAGGGAACAGCAGAATGAAAAAGGCATTTAAGTGTAGTTGGTTAACAGCATAGATGCTGGAAATGGACTCTCTAGGTTTCGATTTTGTTCCTATAATTAGAGATCTGTATTATTTTGGGGGAGTTACTTTACTCTCTATATTCCTCTTTTCCTCCTGTGTAAAATGAGGACACTGTTAGTTCTAAATTAACAAGATGAAGACAGCTACATATTGTTTCTTTTGCTCACTTCAGGTTACAGTGCAGTTCCTAGACTGCCATCACCTCTGCTTCCACTATGGTAACTTAGTGGAACGTGGAACAACCTTATATAAAAGTACATCTTATATCATAAAATTTTAACATTATCCCTGACTCCTAAGACTGTTTTTGAACTTCTGAGTCTGTCTTACCCCAGTTCCATCTTTTATGCATCTATTTCTTTGCCCATCCTTACTGACTTAATGGCACATGTGGCTCTGTTGATCGTGCCATCTTCTCGATGCATTTTCCCCTCAAATTTGTGATTCTGCAGTTAGTATAGAAATTTAATGCCTCCATGCTGATCCTATGTGAAGCTATGATCCACAGTGAGCATGAGATGGGTGCCAGAATATGCTGCACACTTAGATCCTTGCAACTATAGTATAGCCATTTCTCTATACTGAGTGACATTATAGTGTGAAAAGATATATGTACTATCTTTTATAGGTTTGTTTCAGGACTGGAGAAAATATGGACTATGTTGGACCTGAAAGCAGACATATGCTTGTGCAAAATTTTAATTATAAATATATTTTAAGGTTAAACAATTTTTTATGAAACATTTATTATTGTGTATGTGTGTGTATGGTATTTCTTACTCTGGAATGCAGTAAGAAATGTTAAAGAGCTACTGTTACAGTAGAAAGAACATGATAGGTGAAGTCATGCCAGTGTTTGAATCCCAGATCTGCTCCTTGCTTGCTTTGTGACTATGGGCAAATTTCTAAATCTTTTTGAGCCTCTGTTTCCTCTTCAATGAAATACATTCTTGGCAAGTATACCAGAGGTCAACCAATCATCTTGTGAATGCTATGCAAGTGTATGTGTGGTATTTATCCAATGGTAGAAATTAATAAAGATTCTTTTCTTCCCTCCACTTTATCCACTTTTTCTTACTTTAAAAATTGAGGCAAATTTTAAGAACAATGAAATGCAGTTTTTAGGTTATACAAATTGATGAGTTTTGATAATTGCATAATGTTGTGTAAGCAGCAGTCTTGGCAAGACAGAGAACATTTCTGCTGGCCTAGAGACTCCTGATACGCCCTTTGCATTGATCTGCATTTCCTTTGGCAACCACTATTCTGATTTCTATCATCACACATAACTTCAACTGTTCTCCACCTTTATGTAAATGGAATAATGGAGTGTGCACTCTGCCTTCTTAAGTTCAGTACGTTTTGAAAGTCATTATGTTGTTGCATTTATCAATAGTTTTTTTTTTCTTTCTGAGTTGCAGTGTATAAATATACCACTATTGGCTTATCAAATCTCTTGTGGATGGTCATTTAGGCTACTTTCAGTATTAGTTTATTATGAATACTTAGTTATGATCATTCATTTACAAGATTTTTGCAGACATATTTTTCTCTTTCCTTGGAGTGGAATTCCTGGGTCTTAAAATGTATATACGGGTAACCTTATATTATATGGAATTGCCAAATAGTTTTTGGAAGTTGTTATACTATTTTTTTCTCCTCCCAACAATGCATGAAAACTCTGGTTGTTCCACTTTCTTGCCAACATTAGAAATTCTGTCTTTTTAATAACAGATCTTCTCGTGGTTTCGAGTGGTAATTTACTTTGGTTTTAATTTGCATTTCCTTGATGATTAATAACACTGAGTGTGTTTTCATGTGCTTTTTGGCCACTTTGTACGTACTCTCTTATTTGAAATACTTGGTTACATTGTTGACAAATTTTTAATTGGATTGTTGGTTTTTTTATTGCTGTAAGAGTTATTTGTATGACCTGAATTTGCATCCTTTGGTAAGTATATGTATTGCAAATATTTTCCTTCAATATGTGGCCTACCTTTTAATTTTCTTAAGTGTCTTTTGAAAAACAGAGCTATTAATTTTTTTCTGAAGTCTAATTTATCATTTTTCAGTTTTTTCTTTATACTTAGTGTTGTTTATGTGCTATTTAGGATATCTTTGCCTACCTCAAGGTCACCAAGTCCTTTTCAATATTTTCTTCTAGGAGCTTTATGATTTTAGCTTTTAGTATAGGCTTATGACCCACCTAGAAGTAATTTTTGTGTATGGTGTTAAGATATTTTTTTATTTTTGGATTTGAATATGCAGTTGTACCAGCATCGTTTGCTGAAATGATTTTCCTTTGCTGACTGTCATGTTTAAAGTGTTCAAGGATACAGTGTGTACATGATGAACGTATTGAGTTTAAACAGATAAAATATAGGAATGGGAAGATCAGTGTTTAGGTGTATGTGAACTGTCTTAAAATGTTGGCCTTCCATGGGTCTGTTCCCACACAAAAGGAAACAATGACTGCATTAGAATAATTAAGCATGACGTGTTTATACTGTGCTTTAAAATTACATGTATCTGTAGTAAATTTTTGCCCTTTTCTCAGAATTTAGAGCATAATCCTTGAAGAAAAAATGGATACACTATTCTTCTTGTAACCAAGGAGACTAGCCATCCTAGAGGACCTGGTGTTTACTGAATCTGACAAGTAAAGCATTCCGCCAATAAAGAAGTAAGGCATTTGCTGCTATTGAGTAATAACGATATCTAGAAAAACCTGAGCAATTGGCACTGTACTGAATAGCCAAGTTCTAGTATCACAAAATAGTAGGGAATAGTACACACATAAATATTTCATTAAATAAGACCATATCATTTTAGATAGTCCGTTATATAATTTTCCTGTTTCTGCAAGAAAAAATGTACAGAAACCAATATATTGTACCAAATTGACAACCCTATCCTGGGTAAAATAGATATGCCTGCAGATGAACGAAGACCTGCTTCTGCGCCCACAGAGATAGCTCTGTTACGTCTCACGACCTTCAGTGGCATGTTCACTGCCAGCATTGCTATCACCCTGAAAGGTGACATAAAGTTTTTGGAACTGCCCAAGGGCATAAGAGACTGGCAAGTTCACACAGGGACCAAAGCTCCGTCACTCAGTAAGCACGTAGGTACTCATCATGTCAACACTAATAACCAAAAAGAAGATTTAACAATGATCCAGACTGACAGCATACATCAGTGCTGGCATCGGACAAGGAAATTCTTGGGGGAGTGTGTTTATACGAGCAGGAAGGCTACTCCCTGAAGGAAAAGTACCATGTTGTGGGGTTTAGAAAGAGGGATGCGGTGGATGATTTCCATTAGCATTTGGACAGGAAGAAAAATGGCTTTCAATGCCATCAAGTGCTACAGTATTACGAAGTACTGAACTGTGTTCCTCTGGGGGGTATTTAGAACCTCCTATAGAAAGTTATGAGAAAAGGAAAAATAAACATTTTGTTTTCCTCAAAAGATATTTATTGATACTTCCT
The DNA here is from genome assembly GCA_032199065.1 of Smutsia gigantea. Classification (NCBI taxonomy): domain Eukaryota; kingdom Metazoa; phylum Chordata; class Mammalia; order Pholidota; family Manidae; genus Smutsia; species Smutsia gigantea. Next base: position 31,577 of record JAVSCE010022755.1, on the reverse strand, counting down.
TGGAAATGGAACTTTTGATTAAATGAACTATGAGTATCCATTTTATCTTATATTTTTCTTTTTCCTTTTTCTTTTTACAAGCAAAGAATAGTTTAGTAAAGCAAAGTATACACTCAAGGAGGGTATGATCCAGAGATGAGCAGCCATTTTATCTTCAATTTTAAAAACTTCATACTATTGGACAATAATTCTTTATGTTATTATAAAGGAAAACTGTTTTTGAAATTTATATGAGCATGAATTGTTAGAATGTGTGACTTAAACAGTAGACTATAGAGATATATAAATCCTTGGAAGAAAATATCTTTTACATATGTATCAAGCTTTTTAGTCACTTTAAGATTCACATTGGGTGAACAACAGAGAATAAAGTTCTCCATTCATCTAATATTTACCATTAGTAGCTCATTCTGATCACTTCTACAAACATAATTATAACTTTTTTTTTAAGATGCAATTCACTTTCTAGTCCCTACTAACTGATGTTGTATAATGGATGTTTTAGAGGATTCTCTAAGTTTGTTGTGACCCTTATTCTCTTGGGTCGTCAATTCCTTTTTTGGAGCACTGCATTACCAACTCTTGTTCACCTGGCTATTGCCAAATGGACCAGAGCAGACACCTGACTCTCTCTGGTGAGAAATTGGCATTAAAACTGAGAATAAGCCAACCAGGTTAGGCTGGTTCCTAATACAGAAGAAATGTGAACTCTGGAATGTAGGTCTAATCTTTAGATAGAACAAAACATATGCACAGAGTAAGGCCAATTATGAGAGAACATTTCCTGAGTTTCTTTCCTAAGAAAGTCTTTCAGGGGACCCAGCTGACTTTAGTTCCTGGAGACACCCTGGAGTTTTCAAAGATATGCGCCTTTCTGATAATTACTTAAGATGGCTCCAATTGATTTATGCTGTTTGTAACCAAAATATCGTTCACTAAGAGAAAATGTTAGATCTGGTCCTAGAAAAATAGCAATCTCTTGTAATGTTTCAATTTCGGTTCTCCTAAAAGCAAACCCAAGCTAAGGATTTGAATGCAGAAATTTATTTGTACTAGTGATAATTGCTAGCACTGAAATGAACTAAAAATGCCTAAGCAACTGTATTAATCTCTAAAGAGTTGGCATTTTTCTTTGTTTGAATGCTGGTAAGTATAACTATAATTATATATGCATTAAAGATACTCATAGTATGTACTATTATTTAAAATGTCTCCCTTTTAAAGTCTATTACCCCTAGGAGATAGAAGTAAGAAGGACAAAGAATGCAGCTATTCGGCTGCTCTTTTCTCTGTGGACATCCTCATTGTTGATGGTGTATTAGGATAAGCATGTATTTCAGGTTTGCCCTCTGTTCATTTTGGGTGAAGTTAAGTCCAAACTTACTTAGCCAGAGGCACATAATGTCTGGACATTTTTCTAGAAGTAGACTCTGAAACAAATATTGGAACCCAAGTAATTTATTTTGGAGGTGATCTCAATAAATGGGGAAGTTAGACATGAAGGAAAGGCAGCCAACAAAGGGGATTTTTGATTTTCTTTTTTCAAATGAGTTACTAGCATAGGCAACTGATGCTGAAGCACCTTGAGTAGTTTTGGGAGCCAGTGTAAAGCGTATTCAAGCTGAGGGATGAGGGAGCTGGAGTATTTACACCAAATTCTATTACCTATTGTTTGACAGTACCAATTAGCGAACATTATTTCCTCCACACGTCCTGCTCATCATTTGGAGGCAAAAAAGCATGCTCTGACAGCTGGTGACAACCCTTAGGCTGCTGGAATTTGGGCCAGTGTGCCCTGAAGTGGACAGGATGAGGAGAGAGAGTCAAGCAAGGACACCGTGATACACAGGACACTGTGATGTAGCCAATCCTTTGTTTGGCTGCACAGGACAGACAGAACATGCAAGGGTCCCTTTTGAGTTAGAAAAGAGTCAGCTAAACAGGGAGGGAGGTGTTTTGCTTACCCCACCCCTCCTGCCCCCTCAAACAACACTTGGATAAACACGAACTTGTTTCAGAGTGCCTCCCTGAAATGTTTCTATATGATTGAACCCAGAATAATGCTGCTCTTTATTGAACTGAGGCAAAATATTGTAGCTGCCTGATAACAGCCTGCCACATGACAAATCACCACTTGTAAGGTTACAGAAGGTGCCTTTAGAAAAAGCTAAATGAATTACTTCAAATAGTATGTTTGTATTCAAAAGGGAAATAGCTGGTAGTTTGGGAGTGACAGTCTTCTTTTGGTTTCAAAAGGCCTATTGCCATGCTCTGCCTTTCTGTTTGCTGCTGGAAGCTGAAAGCCTGTGGGGAAGGGAAGAATAGAAGATATTCCTAAAGAGGAAAAAAAAATAAGAAAAGAATTTTTCTGAAACAGTCACAAGGTTTCTTGTTTTACCGTTGTAATATTTATAGACTTTCTGGTTGGTTAAAGTAAATTTAATTGAAAATACAACCTTCAACCAATTCATTTTCTTAATCTTTCTCAGTTAAGTGTATTTTTTATGTCTTTTTAAAATTTTGGTATCATTAATGTACAATCACTTGAACAACATTATGGTTACTAGACTCCCCCTATTATCAAGTCCCCACCACATATTCCATTACAGTCACTGTCCATCAGCGTAGTAAAATGCTATAGAATCACTACTTGTCTTCTCTGTAAATACTGCCTTTCCCATGTCCCCCCCCCCCGCTACATTATGTGTGCTAATTGTAAGGTCCCTTTATCCCCCTTATCCCTCCCTTCCCACCCATGCTTCCCAGTACCTTTCCCTTTGGTAACTGTTAGTCCATACTTGGGTTCTGTGAGTCTGCAGCTGTTTTGTTCCTTCAGTTTTTCTTTGTTCTTATACTCCACAGATGAGTGAAATCATTTGATACTTGTCTCTCAGTTAACTGTATTTTTAAAACTATATCCCATACTTTTAAATTCTTTTTTATGTGCTAACTCTGGAAGTGTATATTTAATTTAACTACTAATGATATGTCTCAAAAAATACACACACATATGTACATGTGTACATGGCATATAGGAGAGGTACACACACACATGCTCACACACATGTATACACACATCCACATTTTTTATAGTAATCCCATCATTTTGCCTATTAATGTGGAAGCTAACTAGCAAAATTGAATTTGAGATGAGAGGGATAGCCAGTTGTTCAACAAGGGTGGCAGGAAGGAGACAGTTTTTTCAGTGGTGTGTTTTATGTATTGCTTATTATTTAATGACATCCTATGGGCAAAATCAAAGAAGTACATCTTCTGTCTAGATAATGTTTTAATGTATATTATACCACAGATACTTTCAGGGATCCCTATTGTCTTACTTAGTTTACTGCATAATGTTTTAAGTAAAACTTTGAGCTTGAAAGCTCACTAAAAAATATCCTTCTCTTTATTGATACTACCAAAGTACACATTTTCTGTTATTCCTCTGGCTCTATTGTGTTTTAGAATTTATTTTCGTATTGTATAGTTGGAATTGTTGGTCTGATGAACTGCAGTGTAGGAGTAGGGACCTGAAATACTTGCTATTTAATTATTAGAAGTGAGAAATCTAACATTTGTGGGATTTCTGGGAAGACAGTACAACCTTGAATGACTATCTTTGAGCTCCTTTTCAACTAATAGATTCAATTATTCTAATACAGAATAAGAAAAAGGTAGATTCAGTAAATTGGATGATAAAGGAAATAATGAGCTAAAAAGTTAGATTTCAAAAAGAAAAGGGGGGAGGGAAAAGCAAGATGACTGATCAGTGAAGTTGGAATTACGTGGTTATAAACCTCTAGTATAATTATCTCAATAATTGCAAAGTCAATCTGCTATTACATTTTACAACGTGAAGGAGATAACTTGAAACTGTTAACAGTTCTGTGCCAGTTCTTGCAAGAAGAGAGATCTGTAGGGTTATGAGAGGAGGAAGGCTACAGTAAAGGAAGAGAGCCTAGCCAACCTTTTGTAACATCAGTACTCTAAGTGTTGCTTCAAAATGCCACCAAATTAAATTTGAAGATCATTATGCAAAGTCTTTCTTCTGAAATGACTGTAACAGCTATATTAGAATACACAGAATCAAAAAGAGTTTATGGATATATTTGTTTGGGTCTTAGAGTTTTTGATGAAGCGGATGAGTAATGAACATTTTTGTTATGACATGTCCCTACAGAGAGATCCTGTAACATATATTAAAACATTATCTAGACAGAATGAACTACATATCAACAAAATATAGTTGATAATTTGTGTTCCTGAAATACTGATCATCATTATTATTTTTAAAACCAACATTAAAATGCAGGACATAAAGGGAATAGTAAAGTCACGACCTAGTACTTATAAAAGATATGATTCAATCCCTTATAGTCACTGATTTTCTTTTTTACTACCTGATTTTAGGTGATTATAAAGAATATGTACTGTTAACATTTATTTCTTCCACTGGATGCCCAATTTCATTGTCATATTAAGTCAGATTTACTTTAGAGAAGTAACTTCTTGTTGATGTTTTCTGATTGCATTATGTGTGCAACTATGTATCTGATTGTATTTTTTGAGAAAACAGCTTCCTGTGGTACTTTTATTTGGAAATAGAAGGGACAGTGATATCTTTGGTTTCCATCCTTACTTACTTACTACATCCTTACTCATATACTTCCTACATCAAGTAGTGTAGAAAATGAAGACATACAATTCTAAGTTACTAATGAGCTCTTTCTGAATGTTCTTAGCACACAGTGTTGTGCAGTGTATGAACATCAAGTTTGTTTCGTAATCTTTATGTTTATGCTCTTTGTCACACTTGATCTCTTGCTTTTTGCTTGCCAGCAAGTTTTAAATGTAGGTCTGATGGTCTGTCAGTGTGACTTAGGGGAAGCTGATGAAGGCACTAGTTTTATGTATATTTGATTTTAGAAAGACTGTTCTCTGTCTAGAGGGTTCAGATCATATCATTAAATTAAAGCAATTTCTGACTTCACATTTGTGAACAACTCATCGTAGTGCATGAATTAATTAAATGCTACTCTGTGGGCACAGATATAAAACGAGTGAGTAAAGGCCAATTCACCTAAAGGCTTGGTGCGCAATTGTGTAAGTCATTTTATATGAAGTAGTAATTAAGAGAACTTAATATATAGATATTATTTAAAGAAACCCTATTTCTTAAGTAAAAGAAATCATTAATTGTTAACTTGTAAAGAGATGTTCATATTTTTGTGCTACTGAGTGTGGTTGAAAAAATATGTATATTTGCAGTGATTTGAGAGCTGCAGTAATATTTTAAAATGGTAAAATGTGAAAACATTTGGTATTAATTAGTGTCATTGGAATTAAAATATTATCACTCTGCTAAACAAAAATAATGTGTCATTCATTGGCATTTGACTTTAACCATGTGCAGGTAATAATTGGGTGAAACAACAGGCAGCGCCTCTTACTTTTAAAAATAATTTCAAAAAATATAGTTGATAATTTGTGTAATGGAAAAAAAATGAGTTGATATTGCAGTAGCCTCCTAGATTCTAAAAAAATCTAGAAGAGGTGCTGGGTGTTTAAGCATGAAAAATATTCCACATCTTGTGCCGAATTTTACTTTTATAAGAAATAATTTGTAAAATTACTCTAGAAAGAAAATAGGACTTTTTTTTTCCTATGGAAATTTCATAGCACTGCATGTGCTTTTTAAAATTAGGTTGAACAAAATATACTATAAGTCGTGTAGAATATGAAAATATAAAATAAGTTACTAATGAGCTCTTTCTTTGAATGTTCTTAGCAAAACGGTGTATGGTAGTGTGTAAACACCAGGTTTATATTATATAATTTTTGTTTATACTCGTCTTCACACTTGATCTCATGCTTTTTTGCTTGGCAGCAAGTTTTAAATGTAGATATGATGGTCTGTTAGTGTGACTTAGGGGAAGCTGATGAAGACATCAGTTTTATGTATATTTGATTTTAGACAGAGTGTTTTCTTTCTAGAGAAAATTTTAGAATGTTTTTCTATGTATTTGTATTTTTCTACTAAGATTAGTTCATTTTAACAGGGATGTGAATGTACTTATATGTACTTTTGTATATTAAACATATTCTAAAATTCAACTTAGCAGATGTTCACTGAGTATGACTATGATTCAAGCACTGTGCAAAATGTTAATAAACAAAGATGATAAAAGCAATACTTATTAAAATAAGCTCTTAAACCCCTATGAATTCAGAATTTCAGAATTTTACTTAGTGTATTAGGTTAGATTCCAGTTGAAGTTTCATGAATTTCAATAGATCTGTGTCAAAGCCTGTATTTCAAATTCTTGAGATATCTTTTTTAGTTTTTAACTTTATATCTACTTTCATTATTTAAATATGTAGATGAACATAAAATGCTTGATTTTGCTGATAGTGATAGAAGTGACTAACACAGTGACATAACCTCAAATGGTATGGCCAACAGATGTGTTATAATGTAATTTCACTTGAAATGAATTGCACCTGGTATATACAAAACTGGAATTCTTTTTATAATGTGGTCGGTGAGGATTATAATGTGATTGATTACTGGAAATGCATAGTAGGCCCTTGAGTCTTCATTTCTGGAGTCTTGTACTAAAAGAGTACTCTATTTCTAGAGGTATTCAGTTATTTGCATCTGAATACTGGGGTATGCCTCCTGCCACTTCTTGATAGAATAAACAAAATAAATGCAGAGAAGTTCAAATGTGGAACAGTTAAGACTGGAGAAGTTGATAAGGAAAAAGTCATGGAGAAATCTATGACTTATTCTTAGAAACCTATGATGTATTCTTTTGGTAAAAAAGGAGCAATTATAAGTAAAATATTACTTGCTTAAATCTACTCAACCACTGCTACTTAAATAAACAACTTTAGCCCATTCATTTGGAATCTCTTCTATTTTTTGTATTAAAAACAAGAAATTGTGGATTAATAAAATGAGTATATCTGTTTAGTAGCCTAGAATTAGATATATTGCAAGTAACTAGATTTCAGAAGGCGAGAATTCTGGTTGTAAGAAAAGAAAGTCCTTAAAATAGAATATGGAAAACAAAGGCTACTCTAACTCTGTTGTGAATTGTTACTAAATTACTTTCTTCTCATAAAAACAGTATTTCTTAATTTTGCCTGGTTCTTAAACATTTATTTAACTATTTTGCTTACTCATCATAATTAAAGTAAAGGAGATAAAGCAGTAGAATTGGAAACGCTCAGACCTGGAGCTTCCCATAATCAGTCTTGGTTAAACCCTCCACAAAGAGATTGAAACTGTTCTTAAAGTGATTTTCCCATAGAATGTAGCTTCAAAATTTGATATGTTTATCCACAGTGTCATAAAAGAGGTCGCTAGGCATTTCAGGTAAAAAGTCTAGACTGATTTTTCTGGACCAGAGAAGAGAAGCAAAGATCAAGGACTGCTGGAGAATTGTGTGGAATTTTTGTTTTCATCGAAGCCCTGAGGAGTGGCCCACATGGTGTGGTTTAGGAAGGGTCAGAAGGCAGCTGCCACTGTGTTCCATTCGATGGAAATACATACAGCTTAGCTCAGACTTTTCTGATAATCAGGTTTTGGTAATGGGATCAAGAGTTGTATTTGATGAGGGAATCATTCTTACCTTTTATGGAGAAGTACAATGTATATAAATCTGAGCTCTTATAAGATTAAGGTTCATATCACTTCTTGAGCCTCAAACAGAGCTTTATATAATACATAGCAGTGTTTGCATCTTCCTGTTAGGCAGCCAAGGTCCGTGAGGCTGGGGAGTGGCCAAGCTTGGCCTGAACTCCAGACCTTACTTACAGGGAGGCCTAGGTTCCATGAACAGCATAACAAGGCCTTCCTGACAGTGAGAGCAGGTAACAAAGTACACCCTAAATAATGCTGACTACTTACAACTGCCTCGAGAATTAAACTTCATATGTAACATAATCCTGACATAAATATTGGAATATACACACCAGAAATTTTTCCTAAATTCTGGAATTAGCCATTATTATTTTAATTATATTTTTAGTAATTCTCAAATTCTCTACGATCACTTATTTCTTTTAGAATCAGAAAACTATGCCTAGAAGAAAACTCTGCCCTGCTTTAAAGTTAGTAGTCTGGGGTCTGTTGAAACATATCCATTTGCCTTCATCTGTTAGAGCACAAAACTGGTTTCTCTTCTGGCTGGGCCCGGGGACCCCAAGGAAGTATCCATTTCCCCATTCCTCATTTTCTCCATGTGAAGTGAAGGCTGCACCTAGTCTCCTGAGATGCATTCTGTACGAGCACTGGGCACTCCCCAGAATGAAATCTTACCTGAGAAGTCACCCTAATGGGAACTTGGGCAGAGTGGAGCCACCTGCTAAGGGGCACCAGTAGGTACACTACTAGCTACAGTGAACTAGTTAGACCTGCCTCAGGTCTGAGGCCAGGCCAGGTCTCCCCAGGGTTTTACAGGGTAAAACGTGTCTTGTAATTAGGTAAAAACTAGGAGGTAGATGTGAGTTTATGCTTCCGGGAAAAAAGCAAGGTGCTTCCTCCAGGGCTTTTGTGTTTTAGAAAAGCCCCCCAAAACTAACAACAACAACAAAAAAGCATTTGAGTGAGAGGTTTGAAACTCTCAATGTAGTTCAGGGCAAGAGGGAAGTAAGTTGTTGAAGGTAGCTGTTCAACTCATTAGCATAAAAAGATGTGAACCTGCTCTTATTTAGTGGACGAAAGCAGCCAAGGATTGAGGAATATAAACTGCCTAAAGGTTTTCTGACACTAAATATTTGAAGTGAGTTTTCAGAATAAGTATGAGTTATTAAGGGACAAATAAGTTTTAGTAATACATGATTCAAATGTCTATTGTAGCAGGGTTAATTGCTTCATGTTTGTATAAAATTAATCTGCTTTCATATTTATTTAAAATATTCTCATCTTTGATAGTTTCAATAAAACCAAACAGATAATACACCACTTGTAGAAAAGAAAAGGCAATTAGTGTGTGAAGCATCAGTTATGTGCTAATCAACATTCTAGTACTTTACATTTTCTTGAACCCGTCTAATAACCCAGTGATGGGGTTGATAAGTGACATAGCAATACTAATCATAACTGGGGTTTTATTGCTTACTGTGTGTCCAGAAGAATACTAAACTGGAGTGGTTAAGATTGGGATTGGGAATCTAGACAGACTCCTAGTGTTCAAGTCCCAGTACTCCCATTGTGTTACTTTGGAAAAAGTTTTAGCATTCTGCACATTTCATTTTCTCTTCTGCAAAATGGAAATGATATTTGACCTAAACTTTATGGTAGTTTTGAGAATAGATCTGTATGAATAACTGATAAAGTGCATGGCAAGTAGGAAGTGCTTAGTGAAATAGCTGCAGCTGCCTCTTCTCCCCCACTACCTTATTATTATTCATCAGTACTACTACCTCATGCAGAAGATACTATTTCAGCTCCATTTGAGGGCACTGAGAATTAGAGGATATACATAACTAGCCAAAAGTCAGAGCTTATATGAATCCTGGGTTTTCTGTCCCCATATTCCATATTTTTTCTCCTCCCATGTATTCTGAATGAACAGAAATGACTATATTAGTCCTCTTCCCCATTATCATTCTGCCTGTCTGGCAGTTTTGGGGGAAAAAATAAATTCTTCAAAAGTAGATGTAGGCAAGAAACTGGGCCAAACAGTACCAGGTGACTAGATTCACTGAAATTGCCCAGTCTGGAGTCAGATACCTGGGCTCAGTTACCCTGTCAGGGCTGCTTAAAAGTCTAAAATTCTTCCTTAGCCCTGAGATGAAGGTTTTTGCTTTGGGTTTGTTTTTTTAATTTGTGTCAGTGCAGTATTTTACTAAAGATTTAGTTTACCAATTTGTCATGTCATTTTAAAGTGCATAGGATGGTTTTACTTGGGATAGTAGAGAAGGATACTCTGTATTCTCAGAGGCAGCGCTGTGATATAGGAATAAATTCCAAGAAGGGCTTCATAAAGATTCACAGGCAAACAAACAAACAATGACTAATTCTATAGGATTTTTTTAAAGCATGAGAAATAAGAATAAATGTGGTACTGCATAGTTGTTAAAAGGTTTAAAAGAGAGCAAGCTAGGCTGGAACAGCCAGGGCCTAACTCCCTGCTTTGCAACTACTACTGGATGCATAGGCTGGTGAACCTGTGTTTCTTAGTGTCTTATCTGTAAAATGGAGATAACAGCAATGTATACTTCATGATATTGCAACAGCCTGATATTAATTAGAGCTTAAAATAATGTTGGTACTCATTTAAAATCAATTTAATTGATATTAAATAGCACTGAATATCATTTAATTCAATGGTGGCAGTTGTATTTATTTTCCTCTTACATATCATATGGATCTCTGACTCAAACCAAAACTGCAGACTAGTATTATTAACATGTTAATAGATTACAAAGAACTCTCTGGGCTACCCTGGGAAAATAGCTGACATTTATTGTGTCTGTGAAAGCATGTGTTCTAGATTTCCATTTACAGGTGTATGAGAGGACTTTTGGAAGATGATTCATTTGTCAATTGGGAAATGCCTGTTTATTTTTCTCTATTTCTAAAGTGCCACCATGTACAGTGATTATGTTTCTATGGCCTTGAGTGGAGTTTACCTTTGCTTGAGTCTCAGGGTTAGGTCATGACTCACTACTCAGATTTCAGAACTCATGGGGACAATAACAACGATAAATTTTCATCACTAACATTTTTTGGCCTTACACTGTGCCATGCGCTCTATTTAAACACTTAACGTGGATTTATCATAATCAATTTAACAATAACCTTATGATAGTATTTTTATCCTTTTGTAATCCCTCCATAATCCATTCCTTCAGCTGCGTTCAGAAGTTTCTGAGCATATTGTTTACCTTCTCCAAACCCTAACCACCCATTGCAGTTAGAATGAAATGCAGCGTCTAAACCGGGGCCTGCTCTGGTGCCCTTGTCTGGCCTTGTCCATCTTTCTGATCTAATTTCACACTACTTCCGTTCCACTTGCTCATTTTGTTCCGGCTTTCCTGGTTGGCTCTTTCTTGTGATAGGGCCTTTGTATTAACTGTTTACTTTTCTGGGAACCATCACCCCCAGAGCTTTGAGTGGCCCATTCCCTCTCATCATTCTTACCTCAGCTCCGAGCGGCCTTCCGTGGCCAATTCAAATCAAGCGGTCTCCTTCTTCACCTTCCTCTGTCCCATTATCATCTTTTCTTTTATTGAAAACATTTCTCACTAACTTAATTAACTTATGTACATCCTTATTGGCTTTGTCTCCTTTTAGACCCTGTGAAGTCCATGACTGCAGAATCCTTCATCCCTGTGGTTCACTGTACCTAGGAAAGCACTTGGAATATATTAAGCATTCAAATTTGTTGAATGAAAAATTGACTGCAGTTGAGAAATGTTAAAGTGTGTCTGTCATCTTGGAGCTAGTGAAGTGGCAGAACTCAGTATATTTGAATGTAAGCCTCCTGCTTTCTCAGGTAGTTGGGCATGTAAAATGCATTAGTAGCAACCTAAAACTGTAAAAGCTGTATAACAGATTTTTGACACTTGCTTTATTTTGTCAACTTTTTGCAAGGAAGAAATGCCACATTTTACTTCCTGTTGCACCTTTTTACTTCCTGTGCGTCTGAGTTTTTGTCAACAGTGATGTTCTGGGTCAGTCATTTCAGTCTCTGTTAAAAGTTAGAATTCTTGCCTGCGCTATTCTGCACAGCTGCTGACTAATGAGAGAATTCCCCGAATGCAAGAACTCTGGCTTCTGGTCCCCAAGGCTATGTGTGTGGAGGAACAAAAATCCCCACAGTTATACCAGAAATAGCAAAGTTTTATTATTTCAGAAAAATAATGCTAATTTTAGTAGTTTGTAAGCCCAATGTCCCAGTCATTTAAAATCATTTAAAGATAGGTGGAAGAGCATTTGGGTGTCAGAGTCCCTTGAAAACATGGACTGCCGGGACACAAACTATTATGTATAATTATTATATGTATTATACACATTATACATATTATGCAAAAATTATTACAATAACCAATTATTATAAAATGCTTTTATTTATAAGAATTACGACAAATATATTACAGTGATAACAGGATCTTTCTCCTCTTCCTGTCCCTTCTTCCTCTGTGTGTCAACTTTATTTATTCATATAATGGATCATTTTTTTTAGAAAGGGACCCTGAATGCCAAACAGCTTTCAGGTTGTACATCTTGCATTTTTATTTGGGAAAGAGAATGAAATGCAGAGAGAGCTAAAGGGAGAGAGGGGAGCGATGGGGAGAGAGAGGGGTTGCCTCAATGGGTTTTCTAATCCTCAACACAAAAAAGTCCCAGAGAGCGGTCTCACTGACCCAGCTTCAGCTCAACCAGCTCTTTCCTATGGATGGTCAAGAGGAGAACAATATAAATATCCCATGAATGCCCATAATTTCGTGTCAGTGTGAGTAAATTACTCATAATTCACATGTAAACACACACAAGGTGAGAAATCTCCCTTGATTAAAATGTGAAGATACCCTTGAAACCTGAAAGCATTACTGTGTGCCAAACACAATCCTAGAAGTGGTGTCAGGGAAATAAAAGAAGAAGATGTTCATTGGCCTCAAAAGTCTCATAATGAAATTTGGGATACATAAAACAAATAATTACAAAGCCAGAATGATTTTTTTAAAAGAGCATAATGTCATATATGATCTTATGTTAAAGTATAAATATATATATATATATATACACACACACATTATTATACATATTATACACATTATACCTATTACACACAAATTATTAAAAGAAAATAAAACAAATAGCAAGAATTCTCTTTTTGAACTGGATTTTAAAGAAATTGAATATTTTAACTAGAGAGAAGAGGAAGAGCATTCTTGCTGTTTGTTTTATTTTCTTTTAAGTCCTCAAAAGTACTGCCAAACAAGGTTTAAAGTCACTCTAACTTTCTTTATGAAACTTCGGGACAAATTAAAAATCAAATCAGTAAATAAATATTGAATTGATTCATCGAGGGACTATTCAACATTATGAGGAATGCAAAGATTTATGGTTCCTTGTCTCAAGGAGTTTATAATCAATTTGATTGAAAAGGACAGAACTGGTAAAAAAGAAAAGCCAATTTCTACAATAAAATGTAAATAAGCTATTCAAAGGAATGAGAAGGCACACTAGAAGTTGATATTTATTGCTAAACGAATGAAAATACTTGAGTCTGAAATAAGAAAAGTTTTATTCAAAGAGGTGAGATAAAATATTATTAATGGATGAATAGAAAAGAACAGTGATGTTATTTTTGGCTGGATGAAAGCATAGAGACCCTGAGAGTACAAAGTATTGCTGCAAACTCATTGACCGTGAAATGTTCCTCCTAGAGTAAATCTAGCACTTATAATATTGAGTGGTATCATCAAGCAATGAATATTATCTTTATTGTTTGTCAAAGCCTATTAAAAATATAAAAACCTGAGGGAAAGAACACATTTCTAAGAAATTTATTACCCCTTTCCTCTTATAAATTCAGTCAATAAATACTATTATGTGAGGTGCTCTGCGAAGAATGTTCTCCTCCTTGGTAATAGGTAAGCTATTTATTCATGTTCACAAATGTCCCACTTTGATATATTATAAATGGCAATGGGATTGGGTTTTAAATTACTTTGACCATTTTAGTATTCTGTAGGATTCTTATTCATCTCACAACTTTAAATATTATTTATTCCCTTATCTTTAAAACTACATTTACTGATTTATTTCTTAACAATTGTGAAATTGAAGTAAAAAAGGCACCATGCATGGGTTCAAAAATCATTATGTTTTTTTTTTTTGAAAGTGATTTCCATAACGTGTGATTACATCAAATGTAAAGTGTTAGGTGTCTGTGTGGGTAAGAGTTTAGTGCCTTGGGTTATTGAGTAGGCTTCCTCTAACCATCTGTAAGGATAATTGTACTTCTTCATGGTCTTCTTCATTTATTAAGATGAAGCTTCCTTGGCTATTTTTACCAACATAATATTCTATTTATTTAATGAAACATAGAATTGTAAGAGTAGGAACTTTGTCCTCAGACTCTCTTGGTTTGAATTTTGGGTCTGTCCATTATAAGCTATATGATTTGAGGCGAGGTGTGCCTTCGTTCCCTTATTTGTAAAAGCAGGGTACATATCTCAAGGATGTATCTTAAGAATTAAATGAGCAAAAAGTTATCAAGTAACTCACATGCCACCTGGTAAATGCTTCTTTTGTTAAATTGAAAAAAAAATGCACAAAGATACCAAAAGTGCCAATCCACCTGATGCGATATTCTTTTTAACATTTTATTGTAAAATAATTTAAAACTCACAGAGATGTTATAGAAATGAAAATAGTACAGAGAATACCAGGTATATCCTTTGTAAAAATTCAAATGTTTTTAACATGCATCATGTCTCTTTGTCCCTAAGCAGTATAGTGGGTATTATCTAAGATTTGAGATACTCTATTCCATAGTTATATTTCAGTTGTCAGCCTTAATAATTTAACTTTGATGCAATACATTTATGTAACCTACCTTTCTTAGGGCACTTGTATCAGATGACACAAAAATGAACTTTATAGCATTTCTTTCTCCAATACAGGATCAAACTTGGGATCCTGTACTCCATTGAACAGTTACGTATCTTTAGCCTTCTTTATCTAGAATATTTCCATAATCTGTCTTTGTCTTTTGACTGACATTTTGATGAGTACAGTACCACCGTCTTCCCCACACTCTGTTTTTTAAAAAGAACCTTCCCTATTTATGATATGATTAATATTTTTTCTCTCTTGCATCCAGTAAGCAGCCTGTGTGGGAAACTTCAAGATCCCTCTTAGTATAAATGAATAATTCATTTCTGATACAGTCTTTACTATGATGATTAAAAAAATGATCATTTTTCAATTCTAGCACTCACCCCACATATACTACTAGCCAGGCTTCATTCTACTGAAAGCCAGACTCTTCCTTTCCCTTCTTCCTTCCCTCCCTCCCTTCCTATATTCCTTCCCTGTATATGGGTTCTATTTTTTTGTAATAAAAGTCTATATTTCCTAAGTTAGCTTATAGGATTTCTCATTGGAAGTTACCTATTTAAATAGAATTACAAGACACTTGTCTAATTACATGTAGATTAATCAAGGCTAGTTGTATTCTGAAATTTGCATATTGTATTATTTACAGAGAAATGTCATCAACAGAGGATATTATGTACATGTGCAAACAAGTCTAAACATGCCTTATAATTACAGTATTTCATCAACAATGACTAATCTAGAGAAAATACATTGTCCTCTTTTATAACTAAACCTTTATTTATCTGACAGGAGAGTCAGTGTGCATTTTACATTACCTGGGGTTGATTTTTGAAGGTTTTTTTGGAGAGTAGACCATTGCCCCTGGAACTATTTCCATGAATTATCTCAAGCAATAACAAAAGCATTTTCTTCTAATTTAATTCTAGTCATCAGTACAAGAACGTAGCACTACAGTTAATAAAAGATAATTAAGAGACAACATGTGGGTAAAATTGGTGCCTCAGTGTAACTTCTGAACATCTGAGGAAGTTGCCTCTTTAAATGTGTACTTTAATTAAATAAATCTATCATATTAGTTATTTGAAGAAAGGCTTTTTTATAGAAATGTGCATCATGGAGTTAATCATCAGTAGGGAGTAGAAGAACATTTCCTTTTCATAAATATGAAACCACTTTTCTGAATTATTCCACACTGAAAATAAACCCTTTAGAGAAAAATAAAACCTACATATGTAATGTATTATTTTGCATATGGATAGCAAGATGGCAGTTTTCAGTTTGGGTTCAATGTCCCCCTGTATCCCACAAACTATAGGGTAGGTGAAGTGAAAATAAAACATTTTGGGGGGTTTAATTTTATTTTAATGTATACTGCTTACATTAGTAATTGTAGGATTAATTAGTAATTGTTATCTATTTTTATTCTATATTTATTTATATTTTCCCAATATTGCATGTTTCCTTTTGAAAAACTAGAGTAGCTATTAACTATATAATTATCTAAAAAAGATTTTGGTCCATTAATATGTGTGATTTATCACAAATATCTTGTGATATTTCAGTGCATCTCCATATAAATAGATGTTTAAAAAGAACTTTCCCATTAAGGTATACCCTCAGTACTTTTTAAAATGTACATTTCAAAATTTTGAGGGAGGCATACAGGTGGAGACATTCCTTAATGATATATGGATTTTCTGTAATTTTGATCATTGGGAGCACAGATATAGGTATAATGACAGATAGAAATATAAATAATCATAGCAGTTGAGTGATAGTGGAGAACACTTACACTGGGAATTAGACACATTTAGCCTGTCAATTACTTTAGAAAATGTTATAGGAATGGCTGAATGGATGTTTAAAATATCTTTTGAAACAGATTTTTCAGCACTGAGTTATAAAAGATTGATGAGACTCATTATTTTTTCTACAGACATTTTTGCTAAATGTACATGGCCCAAATGTAAAAGATTATTTATTCAAAAATACGACATTTAAGAATGATAGCATTTTAGGTAGTTTTAGTCTGTCTTTCTCTGTCCCAGGTCCTGAAATGTAAACATCCTCATTCTCCCTAACAAAGACTTTACTCATCCAAGTTAACATGACTTAGTTCTCTGGTAGTGGTTTGCTCCTGTTTGCAGTTGAGTTGATACAGCATGCTTACTTTGTAATTATTTTGTAACATTACCTTTGGGGATTTTCTTCCAGGGAAAACCAAGCAATTCAATTGAGCTCTGTGCACCATTCATGAAGCTGAAGACATATTGCCATTATAAAGATGAGACTAGGTCAGACATCTTGCTGGATCCAAGTTAAAAAAAAAATCCCTTTGTTGTATTAATAATTTCATCTAATTCTATTAATTTCCCATGTTCTTGTATTAGTAACTACCTTTTTCTTTTTCTGTAATCATGGAGATAATGGAAACTGACATAGATGCAACCACATTTTATGGTAATTTGATTAAATTTATCTTGTGACTATAAAGTGGCACTAATGGCTCTAAGATAGGCATAACAAAATTATTAATTTGTGTGTAACTTCTTTACCAGTTAGCAATTCTATCTGAAAATAATTTGGAGACTGAGATTTGAAATGGTATATTTGTTTCAGGCTGGTATTCCATTAAATATAAATATGAAGGGAGACTCATTTTGTAACATTTTAGGAAAACTCTTCATCCCCACTGAAACTTTGCTGTCATTTGAGAAATGGAGCTATTCTCTATAGCATCCATCAAATAGAAAATTAATACCAACTTACTGTCTCTTTATTAATAAGAGGAATAATGCTATTTATTGACTATATTTATTTAGTAGTATTAGCTGAAAAATTTTAAGTACTGATTTTGTACCAGTTATTGTGCAAAGTGCTTATACATTTTGTCTCTCTTCATTAGTGGTGATTATCCTGTGACGCAGTAATTACCATTTGCTTTCTTTTACAAATGAAGGGTCTGGGGCTTAGAAAACCTAAAGTAAAGAGATAGTGAGTGGTGAACAGCAAGCTCTAGAATCCAGGTTTGCCACATCCCAAAAAGGCTACGCTATAAATAATTTTGTTATGCATAATATAATATTTGTAAAATATTTAGCGCAGTTGATTTCTCTAAGTAAGATATTCAATATGATTTTAGTGTAATTCTGCAAAATCTCTTTTTTGTATAAAGCTAGAGATTTCTTGTTTGTGTTAAATGACTTCACTGTAAACATACATTCTTTTTTGGTGTAATCTATAATATCCATGGAAGTAGAACCTAACCTTCCAAATACAATTGTGGCCATAGTGGATCAATTTAAAAATATACCATAAATGTTCACCACAATCCTACTGTTTACCAGAGTCAGGCCTGAAAGGGTTGCTATTTCCATAAGCTTTTTAGAGGAAATCTCACCCCATTCTCTCCCAGGAGACAGTTTGTGTGTGTGAATGTGTTTGGGAATTGATCAAACAGCCTTCATCTTTATGAGGAGTTGTTGATAAAATTATTGCAGCTAAATCTTCTTGCCTAGGTTTCAGTGGTATACACATTTCCTCAGGAAAAGTTAAAGTAATTGCAGGTATATAGTCAGCATTGCCACTTTTCATGACTTGCCTGATAAATTCAGTTTTGTTAAAAAAATGCTTTATATTTAATTAGTGTATGTGATTGAAATTGAAATCAGTTGAGGGAGGAATGACAGTATAATATTTTGCTTTACCGAATGAGGGAAAATATTGAAGAAATCAGAAATCCCCAAGATATGCATAGATATATTTCCCTGAAAGCTTCATTAAAGATACATGGGGTTCATTTTTCTTTTCCTACTTTGTCAGCATTTGAAAATGGCTCTATATCTTTCTTTTGAAAGCTGACTTTGATTAAATGCCCTATGTACTATGCACTGGAAAGTTTCTTCCTTTATTTGGTAAAGCAGGACATTTAAAGTTGTATGCTGTAGATTGCAAAAAACAAGAACAGAATTCCTGTTATATATCCTTCTAGGCCAGCTGATAAAATAAATCTGGAAAGCACACTTGAAAAATGAACTATTAGCAGTAGAAAATAGAAGGGAGTGGAGGCTTTTCTTATAAAGATACCTCAGGTTTGTTTTAGCTGAGAAAATATGTTTTCTAAGGTGCAAAATCATGTAACTCCATCTCAGTTGTATAACTTGCCGAATAATTAAGTAAGATCTTGTCCGTATCATGGAACTCCTCAGCCTGACTGGGCTGTGATTCTTTGTCTGGTTCTCTGGCTGTTTAACCTCTCTTCTTTTTTGGAGACAGTTCATTGTATCAAGATCTCTTCATTTTAATATATATTCCTCCACTTTGATGATCTTCTTTCACAGATCAGACAAGGTAAGTGTTAGGTTATGGGGGTTATTATAACACTGGTTTTTGTATATCAAGGAATTAATTACATTAAGATTTGTAAATTCTCCAGTTAGAGCATATTTCTAGAAATTCTCTATTTGGTATTTATAATACAGACAGACTCTTTTGAAAATGTAAATAAACATGGTCTGACCTGATTCTTGCCAATAGTTATTTCAACAATCACATATCTTTAGGCCAGAGCATTGCTCTCAACTGAAAATGCTTAAGTAGAAACCAATAAAATCAAATGTCATTATTCGATGTTGAGTTTTGTAAAGATTTTAGCCACAGTTTTCAATTTAGAGAAACGTTTAAAACAATATTCAACAAAGTCTCTTTTAGAGTAGTGAACCTAAAATTTTCCTTGTTTAACCTTCAGAGTGTTACAACATTCAGTTATAAAATTTTTAAGATATCTGGGCTGCAGAGATGACACTTATGAGAACAAAATTCTAGAAATTCTAAAATTCTTCTTCTAGAAGCCAGAAAATATGTTTAAAAGTAACAGAATAGCAAAAACAGAAAATGCAGCATACCTCCTTGTATGCATTCACATGATGAAGAACATTTCTGAATTGCCCTTTCCACCTTGTGTTCAGACATTTAGTCATCAGTCTTGAAAACTCCTTCCAGCTGCATGAATATGTTAGCTGTGTTTTTAGTTTTCTAGTAGATGAGGATCTTGGGAATAAGCTGTAGAACTCATAAAATGCCATAATTCCCATCTCCTCCTGAGCGGAAAGTCACCTGTCCTTGCTTGGTGTGAGTGGAGCATTGGGCTTGCCTGCTGTGTCGCTCAGATGACGGAGCCCCTGCTGCTATTTATCTGGCTGTGTCTGCCCATTATGCCTCTAGGTAGTCACAGGCTGCTCCAGATGCACGTGCTGAAACACAGAAAAGCAAGTGCAAACTGAGGTGTCGCACAGAGATTATGTTCTTCAGACATGAGATTTGGCTGCACAGAGACTTAGTCCAGAGAGTTGTAGTGGAGAGCTTTAGAAACAGGTTAAATCTACCTTTTAATCTATTTGTTTTTATCAGTGTACAGTAAGATACTGGACTGATAGAAGGGCGACTTAATTCACCCACCGGCATAGATAAAGATGTTGGATATCAGGAAAAAATGCATTTTCTTCTTTATACCTGAGCTATGCTTCCCCTGAGGTCCAACCCATTGTCTTTACTTTATTCTCAAAATAGTTTTTTTTAATTGCCGCTTAACAAGGCCTACATGTTTCCTTTATTATCTCATAATATTGACACTTGTTACACTTACCTCATTTCTTCCTCTACCCTTCTTTGTTGTTTATGACAGACTGACACCATGAGAAGACATTATAGGCAGGTGGATTTCAAGATCCTTCGAAATTCTTTTTAAAAACTATAGTTGCCTAACAATGGACAGAGCCATTTAAAAATAGGCAAATCCCATCCAGCTTTCCTTGAACTTACTCCCTTGGTGATACACCAAGACTTCCCTAACATAGAAAAATTTGGAAATATTTAGACTAGTGTTTATGCTCTGGCAAAACCCAACACAGAAACTGATAAAACAAACTGAGCAAAAAGAGAGTAATTTCACGTATAAATTTAGATGGAAAAACCCTAAATAAATTATTAGCAAACTCAGCCATCTTTTTAAAAGAAGCAGATTACAGGAACAAGTAATGTTTTGTTTCTGTTTTGTTCCGGGAAGGGCAGCACGATTCAATAATTGGAAACATGATTCATATAATTTATCACACTAATTGATTAAAAGGGAAAAGGAAGGCATGAGATGCTCTTGAAAACTACAAAAGAGGCATTCAAAAATCTCTAATACGTCTCAGTACCCTGTGCGCAAGATGTTTCCTTTATCTGTTAAAGATTCCCATCTATTTAGCGAACGTCTGTTGTGTTAAGCTCCTGGCTTTGTATTTTCTATACCCCCTAACCTATCCTCTCAAATGTTTGGTGAGATCGACAATGAAATGACATTCTTACTTATAACTAAGTCCCAAAGGATTATGAACTGAGAAGTGGGGTTGGAACCCACAGAGTCTGACTCCAAAGCGCATACTTTCCCTTTAGTCCATTTTTACACTTCTGTTCTTTGTAGTTGAATTGTTTCCTATCCTATTAGAATGTGTTTTCTTTTAGTTTTATTTTTCAAGGAGTTACTATGTCTTGTTTTCAAGTCTACTGAACATTGTGCTCTTTCTTTACACTTAAAAGTAAAGATTAGATATAAACAAAGCACCCTGGAAGGGTGGACTTCTCAGCACAATCACTTCCCAGGTCTGCACTTGGTGTACGGGCCTGGGTAGCACTGTGATGGTTTTCATTTTAGATTTCTGTGTTAAGGTCACTTCATCTTAGTGTAACTGCTATATTTTAGGAGTAATATTTACGTTATAAATTTGAAATTGACCCTCAGGCACATACAGCTGTATCGTGTCAATCTTTATCACAAGGTTCTCTGCCATAGAAGCATATAGAAACTGCATGTTTCTGGCTTTATAAAATACTAAAATTTTCATAACAAACATCCCATTAAGGTGTGTGTGTGTGTGTGTGTAGTTCTGCCGCCACAACTTGTACCATGCCCAAACAGGTAGCATCACGTGTTGTATTTAGGCCACTATGTCACTTCCCATCAATTTCAGACCCAAGGCTAAACTGATGTGAAACTCACAGGATGGGAAGGCGTTTCTGAAAAAATGATCTGAGTACATACACAGTTTTCTTCCATACCTTTTGTCATTCTGTGAGGTTTCTGGTGGTGGCACCTGACAAAGTATGTAAGAGCAAAGAGGCATGTCCTGCAGGCATAACATGCAGGCCAGCTTTGTATTGGATTTTAAATTGTGCTGACACTGTAAGGGCAGATGTCTTGAAAGAAACAAGGAAAGCATTGGTTCTGAGAGGGGCCACAGTGTTCAGTTCTCTATTTGTGAAGATGCAATTTATGAAAGAGATGTGTTTTTCTTTTTTCTTCAGTGTTACTGACGTTGACTCTGTTTTGGAATAAAATTTAGTCAGTTGACTCCTAGAAATAAAAGCTCTGTTTAATAAGACCTCTTCTTTGCTCTATTGTCAAAGGGTCTCTTATTTAAATTCAGTAAATAGCTTTCCTCCAAAGTGTGGTTCTCAACCCAGGTGATATTTTCCCCAGGGGACATTGGCAATGCCTGGAGTCTTTTTGCTTGTCAGGGGAAGCTACTGGCATCTAGTGGGGAGAGGCCGAGGATGCTGGTAATAAATCTCCTGCACAGCCAGCACCATAACAAAGGGTTACCTGCTCCGAAATGTTAGTAGTTGAGAACCTTTGCTCAAAAACATGTATCTTTAGTTTTGCTTTCAGTAAGTGGAAGGAAAGGGGTTATCAAGTAAAATGAATAACCTTATTTTAAGATTTTTGTTAGGACTTTTTTTATGCAGCTGTGTATGGCTAAAATTTTTAGCAAGTTAACAGCTCATGCAACTGGTGGAGAACAGCTGATGTCTGAATGAACTCAGTCAGTGTCCTCTTTAATTTCTCTTAGGAGTGTCTTGTAGTTCTCAGAGTACAGGTCTTCGACTTCCTTTGTTAGGTTTATTCCTAGGTATTTTATTCTTTTTGAGGCAACTGTGAATGGAATTGTTTTTCTGATTTCTCTTTCTGTTAGTTCATCATTACTGTATAGGAAAGCAACAGATTTCTGTGTGTTAATTTTGTATCCTGCAACTTTGCTGAACTCAGATATTAGTTCTAGTAGTTTTGGAGTCGAGTCTTTAGGGTTTTTTCTGTACAGTATGATGTCATCTGCAAATAGTGACAATTTGACTTATTCTTTACCAATCTGGATGCCTTGTATGTCTTTGTTTTGTCTGATTGCCGTGGCTAGGACCTCCAGTACTATGTTGAGTAACAGTGGAGAGAGTGGGCATCCCTGTCTTGTTCCCGATTTAGACGAAAAGCTTTCAGCTTCTCGCCGTTAAGTATGATGTTAGCTGTGGGTTTGTCATATATAGCCTTTATGATGTTGAGGTACTTGCCGTCTATACCCATTTTGTTGAGAGTTTTAATCAGGAATGGATGCTGAATTTTGTCAAATGCTTTTCAGCATCTATGGAGATGATCATGTGGTTTTTGTTCTTCTTTTTGTTGATGTGGTGGATGATGTTGATGGATTTTCGAATGTTGTACCATCCTTGCATCCCTGGGATGAATCCCACTTGATCATGGTGTATGATCCTCTTGATGTATTTTTGAATTCGGTTTGCTAATATTTTGTTGAGTATTTTTGCATCTACGTTCATCAGGAATATTGGTCTGTAATTTTCTTTTTTGGTGAGGTCTTTGCCCGGTTTTGGTATTAGAGTGATGCTGGCTTTTATCTCCCTCTGCCTCAGCTTCTCTGTATTCGTGTTCTCTGATTTCTATTCCATTAACAGTCTCTTGCATCTCATCCAGTCTGCTGTTACGCCCGTCGATCGCTTGTCTGATTTCTGCATTGTCTTTCCTCACTTCCCTCAGTTCCTCCCTCAGCTCTTGCACATTTCTTTGTAGATCCATCAGCACGGTTATGACTTTTATTCTGAATTCTTTTTCAGGAAGACTGTGCATTTCTATCCCTTCAGGCTCCCTCTCTGGAGTTGTCTGGTTGATTTTAGTCTGGACCATATTCCTCTGTCTTTTCATTGCTATAGAAGTGGTTGCTGGTAGTTGCCACGTATGTCAGCTTGGTTCTTTAAGACTTTAAAAAGAAAAAAGAAAAAAAAAGAAAGAAAGAAAAAAAAGAAATAAAAGAAAAGAAAAAATAAAGAGAAGAAAAAACAAAAAACGAAGCAAAACAAAACAAAAAACAAAAGAAAACAACAAAAAAAGAAAAAAAAACGCCCACCGGGAGTAGATTCTGTGGGGATGCTGTAGGTGGCACTGTTGCTCCACTATTCCGCAGCTGTGGCCACGCCGCTCCACAGGGCCCTTTATAGCTCTGGCCGGCGTGGGAACAAATGGGAGGCTGTTGATCTCTGTGAGAAGTCTAAGTGTGGCCACCCTTTCCCAGTCGCCAGCTACGGAGTCCGATACGCCCCAGGACTCCCAGCCTGCTGGGCTGAGTGTGCCGGGGCAATCCGGCCCCTCCGTTTGGCTCCTGTCTCTTGAAGACCGCTGAAAAAAGCATGCGCTTTTCTTTTTTTTTTTCCTTCCAGGGAGCCGGCTGCAAGTGCCCTGGTGCGTTCCCTGCTCAGATCCTGCCTCTCTGTCTCTCCAGTCTCCTCTACACCACGCTATGTGTGTCAGCGCTCCCCGCGCACATCACGGGGGCTGGTTATTTCGCGGGGTGTACTTCCACTCCCTCCCGGCTCTGAATCCTCCCCTCCCACCAGTGCTTTGGGGTGGGTGAGGGCTAGGGTCCCGCTGGGTCACGGCTCCTTATCTTACCCGCCTCTTGGGGTGTCGAGTCCTCTGGGGTGTAGCTGCATGCTGTGCACTTTCCTGTGTATTCTGGTCTCTCTTTTAGGAATAGTTGTATTTGCTGTATTTTCAGATATATATAGTTTTGGGAGGAGACTCCTGCTGCCCTGCTCACACCGCCATCTTCCTGGAGTTCCCCCATCTGTACTCTTAACCATGATGGCATCCAGCCTCTGGTCTGTTGCAGATACTCACCTTTAATGCTTTTATTCAGGATAACTGAGCACTGTTAGAGAAAAGATTACATAACTATGTGGACTAGTACAGGTGTAAATATATATTCCAACCCTCGCTGGTTTACTTAATAATCTATTTTATTTTTCCTCTTATTTTCAGGTGCACTGTTTAGTGCCTTTAGCACTTCCCTAAAGTTTATTTGGAACTTCTTACTTGAAGTATATGACCTTTTATCTTTTGTCACAGAAGAAAAAGACACTTTTTTTGGTTTTCTATTAATTCTTGATGAGAACCTCCTTCTGCATCCTTATGTGACGTCTAGTCTTATCACCATCTTTAGATTTTCCTCATAAGGTTGTTATGAAGATACTGAGAAGGTGATAACATTTATGCTTTAGGGCTCCTCTTTTATATGCTTCCTTCAAAGGGACTTGAAATACCTCTAGACACACATTCCCGTAGTTTTATGACTTTATAAGTTTGCCAAAATAAGATGAATTTACTTTATTCTTTCAACAATTTTTATTTTGAAATACTTAAAACCTGCAGAAAGGCCACAAGAAAAACACCTGTATAGGGAGAAAAAGGCGCTGATCTCAGCAACTTTGGAAATGAGTGCAGTTTATAAAATCAAAGGCAGAGTAACTGAAGCACTGTGTTGTTTTGATGAAAGTCGTGTCCTATGGAGATAAGGGTTGATAGTTCTGAAGCCACTTCTGCATGTATCCTGGACCTGCACAGTGAGGTAGGTGGAGGCTGGTAGGAGCCATGCTTCTCATTGTTGGAGTGAGAGGCTGTAGACAAGCAAGGCTGCAAGGCTTGAATGATCCCTGTGGTAATGGATTCAGGGTGAAGTATGAACTCCTGTTCAGCATAATTTATATCATATTATACTATATTATGATTATGTTTTTATATATTTATAGATACAGTATATTGTATATACATGATTAATGTACATGTCTATTTCCTAGAAACAGTAACACCCAGAAGCAATAAGCTTACCCAGCATCCAGATCTTGCTTTTGAATAAACTTCTATAATTACAAAAGAAACCAGGGTCCTTGGACAAATCTGGTTACAGAACAGGGGCAGGATATCTCCAAGGTGAGCCTGAGCATCTTGTAGTGCTAGAAAGTTAAGGAAGTTCTTTAAAAATAAAAAATAAAATCCACACTGACAGGAATATGTCAGAAAGACATAGGAGCTCACTGAGAACTCGCCATGACAAAAGTGGAGCAATTTGAGTAAAAAAAAAAAAAGCAGAGTGGATTATAACCCAAATTATAAAATAAATATGCATGGGTCCACACTGATATAAATAATTCATAAATAAATGGAAAAAATGCACAAATGTCCTGTACAAGAGAA
Organism: Smutsia gigantea; assembly: GCA_032199065.1. NCBI lineage: Eukaryota > Metazoa > Chordata > Mammalia > Pholidota > Manidae > Smutsia > Smutsia gigantea. Next base: position 5,634 of record JAVSCE010022755.1, on the reverse strand, counting down.
TTCCAAATAATTTATGTAGATATTTGCCGTCAAGGAGGAAGGAGATGAAGTGTATAACTGCTCTCTTATTAAGTGTGGGCTGGGCACAGTAACTTCCTTCCAAGGGCTCTGGGAAGGGTTTGCGAAGAGTAACTACACTAAAGAAACCTACAGGTGATACCCCAGCTAGGGAATCATGACGCTTGTGATGTCATGTCAACAGTATGTGTGCATATTATAATGTGATGAGAGGGGCATTTTAACTCTGTGGTATTCCTCCTAAAAGCCCAATACCCTAGTCTAATCATGAGAAAAGCATCAGTCAAATGCCAGTTGGGGGATACAAAATACCTGAGTCCTCCTGAAAACTGTCAAGGTCATCAACAACAGAGAAAATCTGAGAAAATATCATAGCCAGTAGAAGCCTAAAGAGATTGACAGGCTTAATGTAATGTACCACCCTGGGTGGGATCCAGAAACAGAAAGAGGACATTGGGCAAAAAGGAGGGAAACCAGAATAAAGCATGGCTTTTATAATAATAATGTGTTAATAATAATGTGTCTGTTTTGGTTCATTCATTGTGATAAATGTACCATACTAATAATGTAAGATGTTTATGATGGAGAAATTGGGTGTGCAATCTATGGCAACTGCCCATGTTATTTTCACAACTTTTCTGCACTAGATCTATTCTAAAATAAAACACTTAGAATGTCTAAAAAAGTACACCTGTCATCTGGATTGATGGCTTGCCATATAGGTGGTGTAATGTGTGTGTTAGTGTGTATCGGTATAAATGTTTTTGTGAACTACTTCAGAGTAAGTTACTGACCTCAGACACTTCACACCTGCACTGAACACTTCAGCCTGTACTCCTGTGAACAAGGACATTCCACAGAACAGAGCCGCAGTCACACCTGAGAAATCAAACATTGACTCAATAATATTTAATTTGTATAGTCTATTTAAAAAGAATCAGGATCGAATCAAGGTTCATATGTTGCATTTAGTTGAAATGTCTCTTTAGTCCCCTTATTCTCAGTTCCCTTACCTTCTTTGTTTTTCATACCATTGAATTTCTTTTACAGTTCACCCTACTTATCTTATTGTATGTTTATGTTCTTTCTGTTGTTTTCTTACTGATTAATTCAGGTTAAATATTTTGGGTAAAATACTACATAGGAGGTGTAAATTTCCCATGGCAGCACAATAGAAGGCACTTGATTTTGGTTTGCTTATTATTGCTTCTGCTAAGTGAGTTCAGTTGATTTAAGGTGTTGCATACATCACTGATTTAAAATAATAACTTTTCCTACTAATTAATAAGTTATATGTGGAGCTATGGTATATGTATGTATACATATTACACACACACATACTATTCCTAGGAATCTTTCACCAAATGGTATGAACATTCATTGATGATCATTGCCTAAATCATTTATTACTTTGGGGCTTATTTATGATGACTTTATAATTCTGTCTTTTTTTTCTACATTTAGTAACTTGCATTCTTCTGTAACTAAGAGTTTTTCCTTTCCTCCTAAACTATATATTTGAGTATTGCTATGATTTCCTGAATAACTTATTTCAATATTTTATACTCCATTACTTTCATTGTTCTTTTTCTATTCAAGTTGTCCCACGTTTGGCCAGTAGGAGCCACATGTACAAGAAGACATTTGAGACTCACTTTGTGCTTTTTTCCACTAGAACTCTGCAATCAAACATTCCTCTAAAAATTTTAGAATTTTCTCTGATTTATTTTAGAAATGAAATCCAGGGTGATCGGTGTGTTTATTTTAACTGAGGTTGTATTTCTTCTGGACTTCTTTTAGGATGCATAGCCATGAAACACACATATATACATACACTGGTGTGCATACACAAATATGCATTTAAATAATCATTAGATCATTTTCATACTTGTAATTCAAATCCAACGATTCAGAGTTCTTCCCTAACTCACACCTACTTCTCCTAAAGTGAAAATTCTGGTTCCCAAAACAGTGTATGTAGTCATTTGCTCTAAACTCAAGTATTTATAACTAGTTGGAGAATTTGTAGATGTCATTATCTACTAATTTAAAAAGGTCAACTAATTAAGTTATGATTGCTTGGCAGTTTTTTTTATTCCTACACCATATCCAATACAGGCGTATGATCAGAGCAATGCATCAAAAATAGCTTGAATTATTTTTGCATGTGTAGTTATGTTTGTTATTAATTTGATATAGACTAAGGCACATTTCTCTTTGTATACAGTTTTAGGTTTTCATTTTTAATTTATTTTGAGCCATGTAAAACACCTATTTCTGTAGTTCTGTGTGTTCTCAAATATCATCTAAATTGCATCAAAGAGCATATTGCTTTTGGGTTCTGGTTTCTTTCATTTAGGAAAATGTATTCATGTTTTATCCATGTTTTTCATAAATTGGTAGTTTGTTCCTTTTTATTGCTGAGTTGTATTCCATGATATGGATATACCACTGCTTGTTTATTCATTTACTTAGGTTTCTTATTTTTGGCAATTATGAGTAAATCACACAAGATATTTTCTTTAGATGTTATGTGAACATAAGTTTTCATTTCATTTGGGTAAGTACCATGTAGTGTGATGACTGTGCTGTATAGTAAGTGTGTGTTTAACTTTATAGGAAAACTCCAAACTCTGTCCAGACAAGTTTTTTTGTGTGATTTAATCACCTTATTCATTTTGTTCCTTGAATAAATATCCTAAAACTATGGCATTTAATGAAATGCTTTTTATAAAATGAGACTATATTTTCTGAAAAAATATGTAAGAACTAAAAATAAGGCAGAATAAATGACTCATTTTTGGGGGGAATAGTTTGAAAACAACTCTACTGACATATTAAGTTGGGACTTATAACCAAGAAAATCCTGATTCTCTTTTCTCTAAGGGCAAATCTATGACCTTTAAAGTAAGAAATGCTGGAAAAAAAAAGATAAAACAAAATGAAAGATAGAAAGAGATGCCATTCTGACAATAGGAAATTCTACCATTTCTACATGAAATTGTTGCATTAGATGCCACATTAGAGAGTGGTGTGAGAACTGGGTTGCATGGAAACAGTCAAGTCTGGTTTAGATGTGTGCTTTCCTGGGAAACACCAAAGAACATGTTTTGGGAAGACTTCCTGACCATGTTACTTTCATACACAAATAGTTTCAGCCTGAACATATTTTAACATGCTGCACTCCATTTTCTCATTTTTGTCTTATGTCTAAGGACAGACTTACTTTTGGGATCATTGCATAAAACACAGTGGCAGTTCATCATTTAAATGTCCCCGCAATGGGTAGGATAGGGGACAGCAATAGCCAGGGCAACACAAATTTCAACAGTAAAATGAGATTTAATCCAGAGTAAGCTGATAGATGAGAACTGCGTCAGTCTGTTGGTGCAACTAAGGACTCTTAATGAATGAGTATCTAGTGGTATTGAATGAGATCCTGGTATACAAAGATGCATATTTTCCATTCATAGGCAAAGCTGAACTAGTATGCCAAGTAACATATCCCAGACTATGTATGTATGTAAATTAATGTATAGCAAATGAAACTTACATTTAAGAAATTTAGATAATTTTTAAATGATATTTTTGTCATATATTGATATTTATGTCTAACCCATCATATTGTGAGTCTATTATTCTCTCAGATTTAACTATTAATGGTCAATGTGCATAAAACCCATAATTATTAATGTTTTAACAACCGGTTTATGAGGAGTATACAGTATTTCCTAGATTTTGAAAGTAAATTTAGTTCTTTGGATGTGTTTTTTTCACTTTAATCAGAAAAAAATTTGATTAAGTTTTGAATATATTGCCTTCTGAATTTAACCTCTGATATAATATTGTTGTGAAACTATGTTAGAACAATAAATACTTTAAGGTACTGTAAGCTCTGTTTAATACATTCAGTGGTTGACTGCACCACCAAGTTAATAGGATGGTCTAGTAGGAGAACTTAACTGGATTTTCTTTTTAATGAAGGAAACATTTTTTCCCATGTGTTGTACAGCTTGCTACTCATATCAGATTATATCCTATTTCAAAATGTAAGCATTAACATATATAAACTCTATATGTATATATGTATCCCTGGGAAATTTTATAGGGCTAGCATTTACATGTATTACAAAAATCACAAATATTTTAAAACCTCGTAAATATTTGTGAGTACTCACTAGTGATTTTCTTTTTAGTATCTGTATGATGAACATTGGCTATTTGTTCATATATATTTTGGGAGTCAGCTTTGATTGAACTTAAGATATGATTGTTTGTAACTCTCTTTTGTGTCTAAAATGTGTCATTCTAAAAAATATGTCATTCTCTTTCTAAAGGATATATTATTGGAAATGCATGATGTTAAAGCTCTCTTTATTTTCTGATAAGTTCGTTAGGTCATTTAATCATGCTCTTAAATTTTAATCATGATGAAACTGAAGGTCAGTTTTAATGATTTGCCCTAGCCCATGCAGTTGGGTATTGGTGGGACAAAGATAGAGCTCAATTCTCTTGACACCTGTGACTACTCATTACAATAGATTAGGCTGTGATTTAGTTCTTTGTGATCTTTTAAAGATACAGACCCTCAAATATTTTCCAGCCTGAAGTCTCAGGGGGTATTACAGGAAAAACTATCAATACTCTCTCTCTTCCTCCTTCCTTTCCTTCCTTCCTTCCTCTCCCTTTCTTTCTTCTTATTTTCCTCCCATCCATTGTTCCTTCCTTCCTTAGTTTTCTTGAGTATGAAGACACACTTGTTTCAGGAAAAAAAAAAGAAGTGTTAAGCAACATAAGTAGTAGACTCGTATTGTAAAATTTAAGCTAGAATTTATATGCATCCTGTGCCCTTGTTTTTCATTGTTTCCTACCATATTTGTAGGTCAGGTCCTTAGAAACCTGCAGTTACCATACTTTTTACCATAGTAAACATTCTCCTTTATGTTTCTGATCTTGATGAAGTTCTGATTAGATCTGTTTGTTCTGACCAAGACACTGCACCAACCCTCTTCTTGGCTTTAGAGCAGTACTGGAATGTTACACTCACCAGATAAGGTGAGCATTTTCCTACTCGTGACAACAACTGGTATATATTTTTTCCCTTTCATCATCCTTTGCATATTATGAGTGAAATACTTGTGTGATCTTCTCCTTTATTATTGAGGTATAGAGAGTGGTGTTTCAATAAGCAATTCATAAAGAACTCTGATGCATATATTATGGGGTATTTTTTATGGTGTATCAAAAATAATCTGTAATCAATAACGGTTTTGAAAAATGAAAAAGAGTTAGTGGCCTGTGCCAGGACAGTAAACAATTTTGATGATTGATTGCATTAAGCCAACTCTATAAACAGAGACTAATGAAAGGCCTTAATAATTATCTAATATTGGCATAAAAAAATGGTAGTCTAGGCAGGTAATGTGATTTACCTAAGATAATGCTAGTTTAAAAAATGTTAGGAGAATCAAAATGTTTGATCTGACATTTCTGTAGGTTCCCTAATTATTTTCAAGGTAATTAACATGGTTTTCGTGTTCTATAAATCTCACAGTTACACCATGGAAGATTTGTGATACTTTGTTTGTTTTGGGGAAGTAGATGGTGGTGAGGGAG
>JAVSCE010022754.1:0-46745 GCA_032199065.1 Smutsia gigantea | reverse complement strand
CTAGTTTTCCAAATTCTTTTAGTGAAAATCTATTCTACTTATTAGGTTCATCATCTTCAAAAATTTGAGAGGTTTTTAAACTAATCCCTGAAATGGAAGAAATTTATCTTCTGCAATACAGCCTGGCTTTAAATAACTCATGCTAGAATTGTACTTGCATTTTCATTTCCAGCCCCCTGGACACACGCAGTCCCTATCAGTACAGAGCCTTCATCGGCCCTTTTAGTCTGGGGCCATCTAAACTTTAACCCAGTTATGTGAACTACTCACCCTTAAAATGTATTCTTGAAAATTGAGATACCTTTAATCAAGTAAGCTAAAAATAAAGAGGACAATTGAATATTAGTAACTCAAATCTTTGTATCAGTTTATCTATCTGAATATATGTTCTTTTATGAAAAGTGTTGCTAACTGTAGTCATTATGTCTCAGTCTGTATGTTTGTGTGTCAAGTGTGTAAATAAAAAATGTTTTTCTACCTCTGGATGGTATTAATAAAAACTGATTTAAAAACAAGTGCTTGTGAAAATTGGGCATTCTAGAACTTTCAGAAAATCTAATAAAAAATATTAAGCATTAATGCTAATTTAAGTTGAACTGAAATGGACATATCCTTATAGTTATCAGCTGCCTAAGTTTACTTAAAGTCATTTAAGTTGATGTTATCTGTTAAATCTTTCAAAAAGATGCTTAAAGAAAGGCTTGACTTTGTCTAATATTTGGTAAAAATTTTATAAGTAATCTAGCATGGTTACTAAAGAGTGCATAAATAAGTATAACAAATGAACATCTTAATAATAATATATATTAATGTATAACAGTGTATATATCTGCAAACAGCCTAAGAATTTTTATGGTAACCAAAATTCTTAGAGTTTTGTTAAGTTATATGAAGATGTTTTGTGCTCAGTAAAAAATGTGCTGTAAGGCACATTTCCATAAATGATAAAAAGTGTTCATAAATGTATCAATCTAAGGAATGCTGATGTAACAGTTTATAATGGCCTATTTTTCAGTGTTCATTAAAGGTTAATGTACCTAACAATTTTAAGTTGTGATTAAACTACTTAATATAAGGAAAATATTTCTGTATGCTAAAGAATGTGTGTTTTGATAAGAGAAAGCATAAGAAATAGAAATTCATTGTATTGAAAGTAAAAGAAGGTAACTTTGTTCTTAAATACAGCTGTTTATTTAAAGAAGGGGAACACTGAATGTAAAAAGGAAATTATAGAAACTTTATAGAAAAATTGACATAGTCATGTTATGTGAAATTAAAGTAAATAAGTCTTAATATCAAGAACACAGCAAAACTAGAAGTTTTTCTTTGTTAAAGGAACAAAAGTTTATTAGTCTACCTTTAATATCATAAGATTGCAAAAGGTTTTCTAATTGTTTATCAAAGTAATGTCTCATGCTTAAAGTCTCAATGAGTTATCTGAGTATTTGAAAAAATAATATCTTACTATTAAAAGGACTAAAAACTAAGTTTTGCTAACAACTGTGTAGCCTTCTGTATTTGCCTTTAAAATCTTTTATTGTCATTCTGGTTATATAGATAAGTATTATTTCATAGTGACTTATGATTGTATTTAGGCTATTTAGGCAAGTGCCTTAAAAACTTTCTGACATTCCCAAAATCAAATGCAAAAAAGTGCTTTTACCTCTAGTTCACTCTGATATTTTCCATAGGGCCCCTGGAAAATGTCAGAGGAATTTTTTCTCCCCATCAGGGAAAGTATTTGGCTAATTTGGCTTATTTATCTGATATATAATTACCTGGAAAGCACTGTCTAAGGGAATGATGCTAAACTTTGTTCCTAAATGTTTTATGTTACAGAAATATCCAAATTTCCTTATGTCAACTGTCTTATAGTAAGCTCTCATCAGATCTTTAGCCATTGTCATTTGTAAGTCTTGTCATTTATAGTCACTGTGTTATTACTCCTAAACTAGCAAAGAACTAGATTTCAGCAAAACAGGTATTAGTTACATAAGATTAAGTAAACTAAAGAAGATGGTTTTATGGCACGGGATGGATCCTTCCTGCTCTAATAGATTATCCTGGATATAGTCATGAAAGACTTCTCTGGGTTCTGCTGTCTGATTGTGACAACAACTTGAAGCTTTTGGATCCTGCCTCTGTTGCAGTTGCAGTAGCATTCATCCTGCTGATTCCTGGACTTATCGTTGGAATGCAAAAAGAAATATATAAGCTGGCCTGTGCATACAGTGAGACAATGAATTTGATTGCTTCTGTATTATCTGAACTCAATCAAGAGCTAGGAGAAGTGCAAGTTGTGTTGCTTCAGAATCGTGCTACTATAGATTATCTGCTGTTAAAAGAACATATGAGATGTGAACAGTTTCCAAGAATGTGTTGTTTTAATTTATCTGATTTTTCTGCTTTTGCTATATATTTGTATTTCTGTTCTATTAATGTGTGTACTTAATTTAATTAGTAGTTTGTTAAACCTATACATGCCTACGTTACTCTATGGGGAAATTATGTTAGAGAAACAATCTTCTCATATTTTCTTCCATCTACTTCTATAGCTTCTTTCTTCCTAAATTCAGCTCTTTACTAGAATTCATGTCTCATACTTAAAATTACTGTGCATCATAATCCTTTCAACTGGCAAAGATACCTCAAGACAAGTGCTGGACATAGAGGCCATAGAGCATAAATCTGCAAAGAAATGGAAAACTAACCTTTTCAAAGAATATTACTTCTCTCTCACAAACTTTATATCTCCCTGTATGGCCCCGGAAGATGGCTGGTTAGCCAAATATGGGTAAGATTCCTCAAGGGAGGAACAACCTAAGACAGGCACAGTCACAGGGAGGCCATCAGGTGAGAAACTGGGGACCAACAGAGGTGAGGCTTAGAACCTCACACCCCCAGTTTTGAGAGAAATCTTTGGCACCTGTTGATGTTTTGTTGCCCTTGCCCAGCTCAGATCAAAACTCAGTCTATAGGCATAGACCAGCACCTGCAATTACCTTCTAATTGCACTAGATTTATTTTCTATCTTTATTCTACTTAATGTAAATTCAAGAAATAGACTTTTATTCTATACTTCATAATGTGGAAAAGTAAACTCTGTTAAAAGCCTTCTGTTAGAAACTGTCTACTTGCTATATTCTCTATTATATCTATGTACTACTTAAAAATAAAAAAGGGGGAAATGTGGGATTAATGGGCTTAATACTTAAATCAAGTAATATAGAAATCAAATGTACAAATACACATGACTTGATTGTTTTTCCCACAACTCTTGATGTGTGATCAAAAACAGAATGGTGAGAACCAAAACAGTTCCCACGGCTCAAGGTCGCCCTCACATAGAACCATATCAACGTAAAGATTGCTGTGTTCTTTTTCTCTCCCTGGGAAAGAATAATTTAGCCTTGAGGTCTGGGAAAAAATAATTTAGCCTTGAGCTGAGATATAAAAATAAACGCGAAGACTGCTAGGCAGGCAGCTTTTAGCAAGAGATCTCTTTGTGGGTGTGTGTTTGTTTTTTGTCTTGTCTTTTGTGTTAATCCTGTGGCCATAATATTTGGCCCTGACACCCTAAGGCTTATAACACTGAGGTTAAGAGCAAAGGCCTTTTGAATCAGACTGGTTTCTGTCTCTAGCTCCAAAGCATGCTAGCTGCTGTAGGCTTAAGCAATTTATGTAACCTCCTAGTGACTCAATTTCTTTGTCACTTGACACAATGCCTGGCACATAGTAAATAGGCACTCAAAAATGGTAGCTCTCTCAGTAGTGGTAGTAGTAGAAGCAGTAACACAGCATCTTTTGCACTTTCCATATAAGGTTGGTTTTGACTATTGTCTTTCCAATGGGTTTCAGCCCTGGGCAAGTTCGCTATGGATTCAATGTGACCAAAGAAATTGACAGCAAAACATTCTTTTGGGGTGAACGGGTTTATTACCCATCTTGTTCTCCCGGTGGTAGGTCGAGCACTAGCGTCTCTGCCTCTGACCAGAGCACTGGGCCAAGCTCTCTGTATAGCACAATAATAGCTTATTGCCTAAAGGTGTGGAAGCAGTAGCCTAGCAACAGGCCAGTTACATCATCAGGTGGTTTAAGTTCAGTGAGGATCCTGGCCATAGGAACCCCAACTTCCCCACACTCCACCCCTCCAGGATTCTCGCCTTACAATCTACATGCTTTCAATCTTCCGCAATGGTCCCTGTGCGAGAAAGCTGGAGCACTGTAACCAGATTCCACAATAGCAACAGAGGATAACAACAACTTAGAGATAATAAAAATTAAGATACAGCAAGATTTTGATACATGTAACAAAATTATAATAATCCTTAAGCCAGAGGAGGTTCCTAATAACAAAAATTATAATAATCCTCAAGCCAGAGGAAGTTCCCAATCCACAAAGACTCATGTTTTAATGCCACCAAAATAGGCAAATCTTGTCCATCAGGTAGGATGCATGCAAGAGAGTGGTACTGTGATACAACAGTGGCAGGAATAGGATCTCATCCTGGTCTAGTATACCATACTTTTACTCCTTTCCCCCTGGGGGTTACTGAAGGGTCTACATATAGTGGTATTGGAGATGCATGCACTGGCCATAATGATAAAACAAAACTCCCCACTAAGATGCTCCTACCTTCTGGCCGTTCAGGATGTACTACTGTGACCTTTGGCGGCCACTCTGCTGTTATTCCAGGAATACACAGGAGGCCAGCTTCCAGGCCTTGTCCCCAAGGTGCCAGGAGAGCCAGCCATCGTTGGTCCATGTGTCAAAAGGTCCAAGGCCATGTCCACTCAATGGAGTCTCTGGGATTCAATGCAGTTGGTGCTGGCAGCAAGATGTTATTCTGGTGGCCGAATCTTGGCTTCAGTGATTCTTCCTTGGTTTTCACTTGCACTTGTATAGGGGAGGCATATGTGTTAACATGTCTATGGGGCTCAGAGCTTCCTTTCAGGGTCTCATTCAAACGCTGTAGCATGGTCCATAGGCGGACTGACCATCCCTGCAGACTATTGGTATCTGACTTTAGTCCGGAGTTTAACAAGCCATTGTGCCTCTTTATCATCCATGCTGCAGTAGGACTGTATGGCACATGAAACTTCCACTTGATTCCCAGCTGTCACACCCATTCCTACAGTGTATGTCCAGTAAAATGGGTGCCCTGATCACACTCAATTACCTGTGGTCAGTCATAGGCAGCAAAGAGACACTCCAGGCCTCTTTTGGTCATCTGCTGGTCTGCACAACGGATAGGAAAAGCAACCAGTCGTCCAGTAGCTGTGTCCACACAGGTCATCACATACCGATATCCTTCTGACACAGGTCATCGCATACTGACAGCCTTCTGACACAGGTAGAGGCCCATTATAGTCTATCTGTCACCTGACGAGGGGTATAGGCCCCTTAGCTATTGTCCCATGTTGCTGTGGAACTCTGTGTAAGTCCCTTTTGGAGCACATGACACACTCCTGCCGGGCCCTACTAACTTCTTCGAAGGTCAAAGGCAAGCCCCACCGACGGGCTACAGCCCACATTGTCTTTTGCCCCACATGCAACAAATGCTGATGTAGCCATTGGGCTACACCAGAGGCAGGCTTCCCTTCTAACCAACGTATCTGGGCCAATTTATCTGCTTCATCATTTCCTGGGGATGCCAGTGGCAAATGACCTGTCACATGGTATACTGTAATTATTTTAGTCTGACCACAGGTCCATAAGCCTTGCCACAATTCTTGCCCCCAAAGGGGTCGGTGACCAACCAGCCAGTTGGCATGGCACCAGGTTGGTAGCCACAGGGTCAAGCCCCGATAGACAGCCCAGCTGTCAGTGCAGACAACTATAGGGGAGGGCTCCTGGCTGATCACAAGCCACATGGCCCTCAACGCTGCCCATTGGCTGCTCTTCCCTCACCATCTTCCATCCATATTGTCTCAGTCTTAGGATGGAAAGCTATGGCCCTCCATTTTGGGGGCTGCCCACGGCTAGAGTCATCTGTGTACCATGCATCTTTGGGTATAGGGGCTCTTCCCTCCCGATAGGGACTCTCTGCTACTAATGGTTCAAAAGCAAGTTCTTTCTGCTTTTCACTAGTATATGTCACCAGCCCCAACAAGCGTTGGAGTTCTTCACTCAAAGGGCTACTAGAGAGGGCACTACGCTGCTGTAGGTCAGCACCCCACTTGGCCAGTGTGGGCATTTGTGCCACACCACTCCTTGGCTTTTGGGTCCAGTCTCATATCCACCCCAAAATGGGATAGGTGGTTATTACCTTTATTGGGGCCATTCCAGTGATGGGTTCTGTAACCAGCAAGGCGTGATACATGGCAGCCAGTTGTTTTTCTGTCAAAGTGTATTATACCTCTGCCCCTTTCCGGAGTTGTGACCAGAATCCAACAGGCTGGTGAGTTCATTTAAGCCACTTCCAGAGACCCCAGCCATAACCGTCTTCAGTCACATGAACATCCAGGTCACAGGGCCTTGATGGGTCTATCACACTCAAGGCCTGCACGGCCTTGACTGCTGTTTTGCTGTATTAAATGTAGATGCACATGTCTCATCCCAGTCCACCTGACACCCTTTCGTACCAACCGGTATAGGGCTTCAGAATTTGTGCCAAGTGCGGGATAAACACTCTCCAGTAGCCTAGAAGACCCAGAAACTCCTGTAGCAATGCTACAGTTGTGGGGGTAGGAAAGGCCTGGACTTTATCTATAACTGCTTCTGGTATCACTTTGGTCTTACTCGACCAGATGACTCCCAAGAATTTGACAGACAAACCAGGTCCCTGAACCTTGGTGCTGTTCACAGCCCATCCTTTCTCTTATAAATGTTGCAGCAGTCTAGGTGCTACACCTTCTAGATCTGAAAGAGAATCGGACATGAGCATGACATCATCAATATAATGGTACAGCCACACTGTTGGCAGTTTCTCCCATGTAGTCAAGTTCTTGGCTACAAGACCATGACAGATGGTGGGGCTGTGGAGGTATCGCCGTGGGAGGATGGTGAAAGTCCATTGCCGTCCTTCCCATGTGAAGGCAAACTGTGCCTGACTTTCCTGCTCGATGTTAATGGAAAAGAAGGCATTAGCAAGATCTACCACATAAAGATATGTTCCTAGTTCATGGCTGAGAGTATCCATTAAGCCTGCAATAGAGGGGACAGCAGCATGCATAGGGGTTATGACCTTATTCAGTTCTCTGTAATCCACAGTCATACGCCAGGAGCCATCTGACTTTTTTACTGGCCACACTGGGGAACTGACGGACTATGGGTGGGCTTTATAATACCCACCTTTTCCAGCTCCTGGAGAGTTTCTCCAATCTCTTTATGCCCTCCCAGGCAGTTTGTATTGTTTGGTATTAGTCACCCGCTGAGGTACAGGCAAAGCTATGGGCGGGTGCCTAGCATGTCCCCTCAGAACTGCCTTCACCACACGTACTGTCAGTCTGAACTCACCTGCAGTGGTCTGCAACCATAGACCCTGCAGGATATCAATCCCCAAAATATACTCAGGGATAGGAGATATATACACAGTATAGTCTTTTGGGGGTATATGCCCTATTCCCAAAGGGATTTGGGTTTTTTTCACTCTGATAGCCTTCCCTCCATATCCATCTATGATAGGGGGAGTCCCAGGGAACTGTTCAGGGTTACCATGAATCAGTGAACATTCAGCCCCAGTGTCCACCAGAGCCAGGACACATTGTATGTTCACTGGGGACCAATGGATAGCTATTTCAACATGTGGTCTCCGGTCCCCCCTGGTCCCTCAGGGCAGATACCTTGACTTCCCCTTCAGTCAAACCATGTTCCACAATCACCTTCCTGTGTGGGCTCAAGTGAGGTTGGCTCACTCTCCAGCAGGAATCTTGCAAACACACAGGCTGGACTCGTAGCTCTGTCTCTGACCTCTGCCTCTTTGGTCTTAATGGCTGGAACTGCTGCTGTGGTTTCAGCTGTTGCCATAGCTCTAGTAAGATCCTATTTGACTTCCGATCTAATTTCCTTCCATCTGCTCCTGCCGTATTAAATCAACCCATATCTGTGTCCTCATAACCTTCATGGGGCCCTATAAATTCTTCTTGTATGTGACAGGTCTTATTTCTTTCCAAGTTCTCATTGCTTCAGCCTCTCCTAAGTCTGCTACTGTACGTGTCACCTTGCTTATGGGCTGCTGTAAGTGAGGGGAAAGAATGGCCACTAGAGACCCAAAGAAGGATGTAGGAGTTGTTTGAAGTACCATATTTCTCATCCCTGTAGTGAAAATCTCTTCATCTGGGCCATAATTCTCTGGACTATAGATGGCATTTCTTATGCCTAGCTCTTGTAACACCTGTTGGATCTCTGCATACGTCTGCCATCTCACAGGAGAGGATGGTAGATCACCCGGATTGGGCCACACAGCATGAAGTGCAGCCATAAGCCAATTGAGGAGGGAGTGATTCCCTGGGTTCTGATGTGCACTTTGTAACCTCTGCCTCAAGGCGGGCTGAACCATCAGGGAAGCCAGCTTTCCCATCTCTGATCCAGACAGAACAATTCCATCCACCCCTAAGTCCCACAGACGCAGGAGCCAAGCTGATATTCACTCCGAGGGCTTCTGCCTAAACCGGGAGCCCAAATCCACCAGCTCAGCCTGAGTATAGGGGCAGACCATAGAGTGCTCCACGACCTGGGGAGGGGGCTGCTCCTCTCCTTGGGGAACTTTCAGCTACTGGGTCTTTATTTTCTTTACGACCATGGGGCATGCCTTCAATACAGGAGGGGCCAGTGCCTCTGGCACCACCCCTTAGTCCTTCCCCAGCTCCTCCATTTCTCGGGCTGATGGCACCTTTCTCTCCCTTCCCCCGAGTGCCCCCTCTGCTACAACCTTTACCTTTTCTACAGTGCCTCGCAGCAATGGTACCTTAGTGTTCAGAAGGTGTCTTACCTTCACATCAATGCTTCGCAGCTGATGTCCTCATGCCACCTCTGCCTGTGCTTCCCTCAGGAGTTTGTCTTTTTCCTTGATGGCCTCTTCCTCCTTCAGAACACCTGGCAGTGCTGCCATCTCATTCTGTAAAGAATTGTTTACCTCTCTAATGGCACCTTGCTGCCAGCGTTCTCGTGCCATCTCCTCTCTCATCAATGACATTTCTCTCTTCAGGGAATCCACAGAAGTTTGCAGCTCATGTTCTCGTGCTGTCATTTCTTGGGTCTCTTCTGTAGACCTTTTAATACTGTGAGAAGCATCCAACCCACAGTCCCTGCTGCCTCATGGGCACTCTGCTTCTCAAAGGATTTACTTATTATACCAAGGGCCTCGCCTACTGCCTCAGGTATCACCTCCACTTGCCTCCAGTCCTGGGGTGGGGCCCAGTCCTCTAGGAGGCAAGCCACCTCAGACCACATACCCACTGGGGGATGATCCACTGTCTCCCCATTCACAGGGCAGCCCCCTGAAGCACCCGTCCCATAAGGGCACCCTGTCTTTTTCCTTGGTGAACAATGAACCCTACCAATTTTCACCAATTGTCTTGCCCAATGGGTTTCAGCCCCGGGCAAGTTCACTATAGATTCAATGTGACCAAAGAAATTGACAGCAAAACGTTCTTTGGGGTGAAAGGTTTTATTACCCAGCTTCTTCTCCCAGCCGTAGGTTGAGCACTAGTGTCTCTGCCTCCACCCAGAGCACTGGGCTGAGCTCTCTATATAGCACAGTAATAGCTTATTGCCTAAAGGTGTGGAAGTGGTAGCCTAGCAACAGGCCAGTTACATCATCGGGTGGTTTAAGTTCAGTGAGGATCCTGGCCATAGGAACCCCAACTTCCCCACACTATGCAGTGCTAAGGATCCTGAGATTGCAGTGACAACATGATGATAGCCACTTGAAACAATTGAAACAATTCCCTCAGAAGTTGAAATAAAAATAAAAATATTCACCGTTAGCTATCTATTGCATTTAACAGAATCGGTGTGGCCATAAAATGAAACTACCCTTTTGTGTTTTTTATATCAAGAGACCAGAACATCTTTACACAGATAGTTGAGAACCACTTTGAAGCAGTTGAGTGTTGTCCTTCCAAATAGCCACCTTGAGGGAACATGCTTACACCAGAGCAACCACTAGTGCCCAAATGTTATGTACTTTTCTTTTTTGGGGAAACGCCTTTAGAAACTGGTTTATGAGACACATCAGAAACCAGATTTTTCATATTACAGTAGTCATGCACCCTGTGTGATGAACATACCCTCTGTCGTCTGACCCCATGCGTCAGCACCGGCCTTTGGCCTTGATTCCACAACATGGTTTCCCAAGAGCCCAACTTCCACTATGACAGACTTTGCAATCAGTGGGGAGAAAGGATTCTTTCTCTTGGATTTGCACAGAATGGTTCTAGGAGTGGGCAAGTGTCATCTGTTGTTTCCTAATAGACCTCGGGGTATTGGGATACAGTATTTTAAATGTGGAAAATGATGTTAAGTATTTTTGCTTTAATTTTTGCTAACCAAAAAAAGGTGCTATTTACTCCATATTAAATAAAAATGCTAATATTTTCTACTTAAAAAATATAATATGTTCTGTTGTAACAAAAAGTAAAACCATATATGAAGAAAAGTTATTTTCCCTCTTCCTACTCCTGCAATTCTACCCTCCTAATATAATAAATATTATCAGCTTGAGGTGTATATTTCCATACTTTTCCATGTGTATAAACATACAGGCTTCCCCCCTTTTTTGTTTTACAGAAAGAAGGCCACACTATATACATTATTCTACAACCTTTTTTTACTTACCAGTATGTCATGAACATTCCTCCCAGTCAGTACAATAGATGTAATGCATTAAAAAATACCTGTAGAACATTCTATTACATGGATATGCCTTAATTTATTCTACTATCCCCTTACTGATGAATACCATCTTGTTTCCATTTTTTGTGCCATTCGTTATATATAATGCTGCTTTACATTCCATATATACTTGTAATTCTACAGAATATATTCCTCACAGTAGAATGCTGGGTCAAAGGGTGTGTCTATTTAAGATTTTTATAACTACTGCCAGAATAGAAAAAGCTAAAACAATTCACAATCCCACCAGCAGCATATGAGGGTGCTCACCAATGTTGAATACCATCTATCTTTTTAATTTTTATTTTTGCAATCTGAATGGTAAAAAGTACTTCCTTGCTATGTTAAAGTGCATTCCTTGACTTCTAGTGAGGTTGAGTGTTTTGTGTCATCATATATTGCTTTGCTACTTGCATTCAGGGACACTTTCTGCTCTGATTCTGAGTTAGCAGGTGGAGAGTTTCTGCTGTGATCCTTCTGTTCATAATATTAGCTGTTCTTCTCTGGCACGGGTTGTCTTTTTCATATCAAATTGTAAGAGCCTTTAAGAATATTAGGAATATCCCCTCTTAGTCTGTACTCCATGTTGCAAATGTTTTCTCCCAGTTTGTTGCCCTAGTGAAAATTTTCCATTGTTTTCTGCTTGTGACATTTATTTCAAAGGAGCCATCTGGATATCCCTTCATTGTCAAAAAACTTTCCCTTACATTTAACCTAAATTCTTTGTGTTGCAATTCACCTCTTTCCCTGGGTTCTGTGACTCATTATTGCTCTCCATATCCCCCAAAGACAACTGAGCTGGGTCTGTCAGAGCTTTTCTACTGAATGGATGACTAGATTGAATTGACTGACCAGTTTAGTCCAGTATCTCCTTTGCCTTACTTTTTCCCTCCTCTCCATTAAATTGACTGGTTATTTGACTGAACTGACCTCACCAGCCAGTCTTTTTGGCCCTGAAAATCTGTGTGTGTGTGCACGTGTGCGTGTGTGCATGCATGCTCAGTTGGCAGACCTACTACACAAGTTTTAATTGCTGCTTTCAGTTGAACTGACCTGCCTTGATACATTTATCTGGTGTTGCAATCAACAGCAGCCCCACAGTGGATATATATCACTTTAGTTGCTCCACGAGGTGAAGAGAAGACAAGTTTGATTGATTCAACTGAGGATTCTGTCTTGATTCTGCCTCTGAGCATGTAGAGCAAAACTGTGAAACAGGCCCGTTTGGTCGGTGGTGCTCTCCTGGCTCATCTTTCTGGAACCAGACTCTGGTCACTTTCTTGGCAATGCTTTCTCTCTCCCCTGTAATCAATACTTGTCTTATTTTCCAGCATGCAGGTTCTTTGCTCAGTGGTTGAAAGTAACCCTATTTCTCAGTTATTCTGGGTATTGAGAGATGAAGCAGTAAGAATAAGGCAAGGTTACTGTTAAGAGGTTGTTAATCAATATTCCCAAAATTAATTCTGCAAGAGGCTAGTTCTTTGGGATGTAAGGGGGGCTTATGGGCAAAAATTTCTGTGGCCAGTTATTGCATGGAGTCAGATGGCTGTGTTTGAGAACCTTTCTGGTCATGTTTCTGCTGTGTGATCTCGAGCAAGTCACCTTATCTCTCTGGGCCTTGGGTCATCACTGGTAAAATGGGGATGAGCACAGTTCAAAGATCATGAGTATTGAATCTGGTGGATGAGTCCATGGACTATCTTCATAAATTAAAAATACATATTTCATGTCATTGGCTTTAAATGCCATGGGACTGAATGTTTTAAAATAAATTATTATTTTTATATTCAATTGATACATTTTCACTTTTTATAATGTTAAAGTAAAAATGAAATAAAAATCACTTGAAATCTGAAAAAGAAAAGAAGTAAATGCTTATTAGGTCATGGAACCCCTCTTGCTACCAACATAATTCTCAATGAGCTCTTGTGGGGAATGTTTTGGGAAATCCCAGTGCAGTAAAAGAAGGGAGGACTTGGAAGCAGAACACTTGGGTTCCAGTTTGACTTGACTATTACCTGTATTGCTTTTGTGACTTTGGGCAAGTCAATCTCTCTGGACCATAGGTTTCCCACTTATAAAATGAGGAGCCTAAGATTATCTGTTTTGCCTGCCTTACAAGTTACAGGGAGAGAGCTTTGTAAGCTCTCACCTACTATACTAACCTTAGGGACCAGGATCAAGAGTGACTGCTGGGAATCCAGGTGCAGAAAGTGGTGAAGAGAGGACTCCTTGGGTGGCAAGTTCAAGGGCTTGACCAGTGAGACCTTTATATGGAGGTGATTAGGATTGAGTGTGCATACAGCAGAGCTCCCTGGAGCTTACAATATGAGGAAGCCTAGATTTCTAGGCCTAATTCAGGTCTCTGGGCCATTTCCTTACTACAATTAATCTCCCAAGCAGGTGCACTTTTTTTTAGATGGACAGGAGAATTCTAAGGAAATCCAAGCACCCCACGATCTATTGCTCAGACTCCTGGCTTACATGAGTTGCTGCTTTTCTCAATGTGAATTGATAGAACCTCTGGAAATCACATATATTCTTAGTTCATACTAAGTTTTTATTGGCTGGAAGCAGTCTTCAGTATTTTCTCTCCAAGGCTTTTTTTAAAGGCAACCTCCAGAGAAGAGCAATGCTTACCTGAAATAGGAGGCTGATGGGAAAGATCATCTTGGACAGAAGAGCCTCCTCAGTACCCCAGCTCAGATCACAGAAGCAACTGTCTCCTTCCTCTGCAAAGTGGACCAGGTACAGGTTCAGATTAACTTTCCCTCTGCCTGTTGTTCTCAGACATAGGCAACTCAATGGAAAGACTAAAAGAAAGCATGTTACCGACTCTTGTTTGTAACATTATGGCCAGATGTTAAGCTTCCCTGCCTTGGAGCCACCCACTATTTCCTTCAGCAGTAACTTTCAGCATGCCTCTTCCAACAGTGTAGATGCTTGGTGAGTATAATGGAAAGAGCACTGGGCTGGGAGTTGAGACCTGGAGGTCTTGTCTGTGCTCCTGACTCATTCTATGATGTAAGGCAATCCATGACCCTTCCTTGAACCTCAGTTTTCTCATTTGTTACAAAAGGCATTTGAGCCAGGGTGATCTCAAAGGTCTCCTCCAGTTCAGCCTATAGTTTTGTTTGTCTACACCCTCAGATCAGAGTCAACCTCATTTCATCTTCCTATGTGGAGCATATCCACTTAAGACTAATTGCTGGATGTTGGAGAGCTGTCCAGGAACATATGAGGCATTGGAATATTTGTTTGAAATTAATCAGATGCAACAAAACATGCAGGTGGTTGCTCTTTCTCTTCAGCTCCTGGCTCCTGGGATCTTGCCTTCTGGAAGGTGTTCACAGGCTGCAGCTGCAGAGAACAGCCTATGGATTATTGCCCAGAAGAGCAATTTCTCTGAATGGGAGGGGTGAGAGCTAGACCACTCCCTGGGCTTCTTCTCCAGGAATAAGGGTGAGAATGTTGAGGGATGGGGTGCAGGATAGGAGTCAAGGAATCCAGAATGACCAACAGCAAAATCTGAAGTCACAGTCTTCATTTCTTGGCTTCTGGGCTTCTTGTCTGGGAATTGGCTTAGATTGAAGTCATGAAGGAAAATGTCTCATGCTGGCCCACACCAAACCCCTGTGTTTGAAAATATACCAGTGCCTGGTATCACATAGACTATGTCCACATAGTGGCCTGGAATTTTTTCGTTTCTCATCAGGGCTTGAATCCCCATGGGCCTCCCCCCGCCCCACTGCCTTCTGCGCTCCAGCCATATTCAACTTGAGTTCCCTCAGTTAAGAGCCTTTGCATACTCTGTCCTCAACTTGCCTCAGTATCATTTGTGGGAAATCTTTTCCCTCTTCAAGGCTCATCTCAAGTGTTACAGTCTTTGTGAAGTCTTCTATTATTTCCCTACAGCAGATGAGTCCCTACGTCTCCATAGGATTTTGGATACTTCTTTATTCTGTACCCACTAGACTGCAAGCTCCATGAAAGAAAGGACCACTGATGTTGGTATGGATATATTGCTAGCTTCAGGAAGAAGTGAATCTTCAAATCTTAATCTCAATGATTTAACAAAGTATAAGCTTATTTCTCACTCGTAGAATGTGCAGTTGATGGATGCAGAGCAGATGCTAGTGTTAGGTATTCTGTTCCATGAAGTCATTCAGGACCCAGGTTGATGGAGTTGCTAGCATCTTTAACATGTGGCTTCTAATGTCTCTTGGCTTCCATACTCCAGCCCACTAAAAGGGGAAGAGAAAAAGGATCATACTCCTTAGGTGGATTTTGTAGGCCAGGTCTCTCAAGTGTTACACATCACTTCTGTTCACTTTCTGTTTGCTGGAACCCAATCATAGAACCATGTCTAACTGCAAAGAAAGCTAGGAAATATTGTCTAGTTATGTGCTTGCAAAGAAGAGGAAAAGGATTTTGGTAAACACATAACTGTCTCTAGAGGCCAAAATGCTTTATTCACTGCTGAATCCCAAGGACTGAGAACATAGTGACTGGGAGGCAGTGATTGCTTTGGATCATGATTGAAATTCCACCACTGGATTGTGACCTCATGATCTAGGATCTTAGTACCCCAATCAAGAGTGGGAATGAAGTAGGAGCTCAATAGATTTTGGCTGGTCATTATTGGAATTGTAGTATCCAAGGGATATTCCTGTTCCAGTAGAACTTTTGGTATAACTTGTCTCCTAAGGGTAACTCATTCTCTAGGAAATAGCTCATGATCAGACTGGTCCTTTTGCTCTTGGTGTTTGACCCAACATTCTCCAATCACCATATATACCTGCTTATCAGACTTCTTGGAACCTAGATGTCAATTCCTGTCCATCCAGGGGTAATTTCTTAAGCCCTGAGCCTCTTCCTATGTGATGGCCTGTCTTATTCCCTCTCCTTTCCCTCTCCTTTTCCACAAGCATACACTGC
The DNA here is from genome assembly GCA_032199065.1 of Smutsia gigantea. Lineage (NCBI taxonomy): Eukaryota > Metazoa > Chordata > Mammalia > Pholidota > Manidae > Smutsia > Smutsia gigantea. The sequence goes on along the minus strand of JAVSCE010022754.1, from coordinate 30,970 downwards.
ATTTCTGTCATTATGGCCTTTTCTTTGCCAGCTCCAAATGTGGTTAAACACCTCTACCCCATTATTTCCATAATTGGAGGGATGGAGGTGAATGGGATGGAAGAGATGTTGATATACTAGCCAACATTACTATTATGAATACCTCATAATGCTTGCCTCTTCTCTAGCCTGGTCTGATTCAACCCTGTACAGCCCAGTCCATATTAGCCATTATGGTTGAGCCAATCAGCATATTTTGTTACTTGGAGATAAATTTCTGGAGCCATAAAAAGGACATTGATTAGTGGTAACTGGGAAATGTGTTCTTGTCTTCTAGAATATCCCACCAGTTGATGGTCCACTCAGTCACACATTGCTGCTCCTTTGGAACCCCTTCTCTGTAAGAAAAATAGAATCTACAGTATGTAGGTTGGGCAAGAAATACCAATACTTCTGATCAGGTCTGGAGAATCACCTGGACAGGGAGTAGCATTTGGTCAAGGAGGGCATGAGCTTTGGGATTAGAGCCCGCCTAAGGTGAACCTGGAGCAACTTTTAACATGGCCACAGTAGGTTCTGAGAGGCTTCAGTCTCCCTGCCCTGAGGCCTTCCTCTTGCTGCTAGGTGATTCTTCACCCACCCCTTGCAGGAGCCCAGAGCTCTGTGCCCCTAGGACATCTCCCATACTCCCCTTGGCCACACCTGATCATTTCCATCCCTAGGAAAATGAAAGTCAATATGCCTCCCCTTTCCTCCATACTTTCCCTATCAGGCCTTTGTGATCTGGAGAGAAAAGGATCTAAAGGTCTGACTCCGTGAGTAAGTAAGGGAGGTAGTTATTAGTCCCTAGAAGGCAACTGCTCACTTTGCCAATGCTGAATGGCAGCTCTGGCCTGACCTAATTATTTTTCCAGAAAGGGGTCCTTTTATCTCCACAGAATTTGGATCACAAAGAACTGAACTGAACATAGGAGCTTGATTTATTTGTTTATTTTCTGCTTTAGATGAATAATACATGAGAGCTTTTTCAATAGAATAAGGTCCTCAGCCACAGAGGTAAAAATTGAGGAGATAGCTCAAGGGAGCCCAGGAAACCAAATAAAGGAAATCTCTTAGGCTTTGTAGTCACTGAACGGAAAAGGAAAGAAGTTACTCCATTCTCTGATACTTTGAGGGTGAAATGGCCACATACTGCTATGGATTGGTAGGGGTCATAGCTTTTCAGGAACAGGAAGGTAAGTAGAAAACTTGAGGTTACTGAACAAGATAGCATAGGGCAGAGTCGTTGGAGCCATTTTTGGAGAAATAAGAAATGTAGAAGTTGGAGCATGTGCTCTTCTCTGGAATTTCTATCAGAAAGTTTAAAAAAAACAAACAAAAAACCCCACAAAAAACCCACTGAGTTAGGGGAGCAGAGCTTGTGGAGAAAGATACTGTGAACTGCATGAGGTAGGGTGTCAGAGGTTGGGAAGAAAGAGAGAGAGGGAGAAATGATCTAAAAAAGTTGGATACTTTTCTCCTTTAAAAGAGGAGAGAAATGTTTATTTGGATTAACAAAGAAAACAAAGGGAAATCTAATAAACACTGTAAATTCTTCTCCTAAAGTGTTTGTGTCAAAAATCTCCTCTGTCTGTGGTATAGTAATAAGGAGACTAAAGGGAAAAAAAAATCTTGGGGTTGTTTATTTAAAAAAATGGAAAAGAAACAACAACAGGGAAAGATGTTTGATTTAATCATTTATGGAAAACAATTGCATGAAGTAGCTTTTCTTACTCTGCTTGTGAAAGGCCCTTCTGAGTCACTAGAGAGTCCATGACTCCAGTGTGTCACTAAAAGAGAATGTCAGATGGATTTTGCACACACATAAATCCTTTTAAGGGCAGCTTGACAAGCAATATCATCTCTGTGGTGGGAGGCTCAGACAGTTACTCTTAGAATGCTGATCTTGGAATTTAGAATAATTGAGCTTGATCATTATACCTTCTTCTACCCCCACCTACTCCATGGTTCCCAGGAAGGCATTTCCAAGAGCATTGGCCCTGATTCAAAACCAACTTTGAGGACTTCCAGGAAAGGGACTGCTGTTTAAGCTCAAGAACAGGAAAAGAGAAGATCCTTATCTTTGTTAAAAGCCTACTTAGTATGGTCAAGTCCCCCTGGTTATTTATACAATGGTAGGAGCTGATATGCTAAGGAATGTCTGATCAGCACCTGAAGGGAGGCTATCAGAGTGGGAAGACAGGAGAAATGGTGTGAACCAATCCCGATTTAATTCCCAGATTTGCCCTATTCTGACTGTGTGAGGTTAGGCAAGTCACTTAACCTCTCTGAGCTTTTTTTCTTCATTTGTATAATCAGATTGATAATAAAAGTACCCATTTAACATAACTGCTTCAGGGTTTAAATGACATAAGGATTTAAGTGCTCAGTAGCTGTCAGGTATAATAATTATAAAATAATTACATTAAAAAATCCATCTATGTAATCTACCATGTGAACAACCTAAAGAAGAAAACTCATTATTATACCAATTGACACAGAAAAAGGATTTGACAAAATCTAACAGTAATTCATAGTTAAAACTCTCAGCAAGTTGGGAATAAAGGAGAATCACCTCAACCTGATAAGTAGCATCTATAAAACAAAACAAAATAAAATAAACAAACAGCTCCCTGCCCCACCCCCCACAAAAACTATAGCTAACATAATACTTAATGGTGAAATATTGAATGTTTTTCCCCCAACGTTGGGAACAAAGCAGGTATTTCCACTCTCACCATTCTAATTCACCTTTGAAGTTCTAACCACTTCACTAAAACAAGAAAAAGAAATAAAAGGCATGCAAGAAGGAAGAAATAAAATTGTATTTATTCACAAATGACAGAATCATCTATGTGGAAAATCCCAAGTAATCTACAGAAAAACTCCTTAGAACTAATAAGTGAATTTGGCAAGGTAGGAGGATATAAAGTCAACACCCATAAATCAATTGCATTTCTGTATACTAACAAATGAACATGCAGAGAATTAAATTAAAAATGCAAACTATTTACAATAACTCTAAAGAAATTAAAATACTTAAGTATAAATTTAACAAAACCTATACAGGATCCATATGCTGAGATTACAAAACACTGATGAAAGATATAAAAGAAGACCTAAACAAATGGAGAGACATACTATGTTCATGGATCAGAAGACTCAACAGAGTAAAAATGTCAATCCTCTTCAAATTTATCTAAAAGTTTAAAACAATTCTTATCAAAATCCCAGAAAAAAATTTTTGTAGACTTAGACAAGTGTGTTCTAAAATTTATATGGAAAGGTAGAGGCACTAGAATAGTTAAAACAATTTGAAAACTAGAATAAAGTAGGAGGAATGACCCTATCTAATATTAAGGCCTTCCATATGGCTATAGTAAACAACAGAGTGTGATATTGATACATAGAGAGGTGCAATATAGATCAATGGAACACAATAGGCAACCCACACAATTATGCTCAGTGTACTATTGACAAAGTTGCAAAAACAATTTAATGGAAGAAGGATAGTTTTGTCAACGGATGGTGCCAGAGCAACTGGATATCCATAAAAGTGAACTTTGACCCAAAACTCACTTTTTATGTAAAAAATTAATTCGAAATGGATCACAGTCTTAAATATAAAACATAAAACTTCTAGAAAAAAATACAGGAGAAATCTTTGGGATCTAGGGTTAGATAAAGAGTCCTTAGACTTGACACCAAAACATGACCCATAAAAGGAAAACTTTGTAAACTGGACCTCACCAAAATTAAAATAATTATTCTGTGAAAGGACACATGAAGAGAATGAAAAGACAAGTAACAGACTGGGGAAAATATTTGCAAACCATATATGCCACAAGGATTAATATCCAGAATATATAAAGAACTTTTAAAACTCAACATTAAAAAAAACCCAGACAATTCAATTAAAAAATGGGCAAAAGACACAAAGAAACATTTCACGGAAAATGAAATACAGATGTCAATTATGCATATTAAAAGATGTTCAACATCATTAGCCATCTGGGAAATGCAAATTTAAACCACAATGAGATATCACTACAAAGACCTACAAGAATGGCTAAAATAAAAAATAGTGAAAAAAACAAATGCTGATGAGGATGTGGAGAAACTGGATCACTCATACTTGGCTGGTGAGAATGAAAAATGGTACAGCCACTCTGGAAAACAGTTTGGGAGTTTCTTACAAAACCAAACATGCAATTACCCTGACCCAGCAATTATGCTATTGGACATATATCTTAGAGAAATGAAAATTTAGGTTAGCATCAAAACCTGTATATGAATGTTTATAGCAGCTTTGTTTTTAATAGTCAAATGCTGAAATAATCCCAGAATCCTTTAAATAGATGACTGGTTTGGCAAACTGTGGTATATCCATACCATGGAATAGTACTCAGCAATATAAAGGAATGAACTACTGATACATGAAACAACTCGGATGAATCTCCAGAGAATTACGCTGAATGAATAAAGCCAATCTCCAAGTTATATACTGTATGACTCCATTTATATAATATTTTTGATATGATAAATTTTAGAAATGAAGGACAAAAGAGGTTTCTGGGGGTTAAGGACCATAGTGAGTAGTTAGGGAGTGTGGTAGGTGTGATTGTAAGGGGTAACAGGACAGATCCTTGTAGTGTTTGAGTATCTTGACTGGAATGATAGATACACAAACCCCTATACATGCACTAAAATTGTATGGCACTTAGTGCACATGCACACACACATACACATGTGAATGAGGGGAAATATGAATAATACTGGCTGATTGTATCAATGTCTATATCTTGGTTGTGATTTTGTACTATCATTTTTCAAGATGTTACCCTTGGGGAAAACTGCCTAAAAAGCACATGGAATCTCTCTGCATTATTTCTTATAACTGCATGTAAATCTACAATTATCTCAAAAATTTCAACTAAAAAGCTAACATTTGTTAAACTTGATATTACTATCTATTCTCTAGGGAACAGTGTCACCCAACACCACATTGTTGATCTGCTCCAGAGTTGAGAGTTGAGTTGAGAGCTGATTTGAATTGGGAGTTTAATTATAAAACTTCACTGTTTTGTGGTTGCCCATTGGAGGATTTCATAATGAAATTGTGGAGTCAAGACACTGGGTTCCAGCTCTGCCATTCATTAGCTGCTGTGATCTCTGGCCAGTGTGTCTCTTCTCCTTCATCATTAAAATGGAAGTTACAATTATTCCTTCCCAAGGAAAGAATAAGGAGACTGAGTATAAGCAGAGGGGAATTGCCTGCTCTCTAACACCAGTTAGCTCTTAAAGGGGGGGTGACATATGCCCTATTCAAATCACAATATTCACTGTGCCCCAGCCTGATACAGTGTTTCTCCCTGGGAGTGCCATGGACATTTTATTTAGAACACTTCTTTTTTTTTTTTACTCCTTAAACTGTTTATAGATTCTTCCCAATAGTCACATTTTCCTTGAGTCCTATTGTCAGGAAATGTGCTGGACACTAGGGTCACCTAAGTCATGTCTCAGGCAGATGTATGTAGGACACTTATTTGTTGTATGGCATCATCACACACATTGCAGAAAATTTAGCATTCCTGGCTCCCACCCACTAAATGCCAATGGCATTGTTACCATCCCCCCTCTTTGTGACAAAAAAGCCCCATATATATTTGGGGAAGTACTTGCTCCAAGCACGTATCTCACTACTATACAGTAGGTGCTTAATAAATATTTGACTGTTTGATTGATGGATTTATTTTTAGGCTACAGCTTGGCCCACGTCATCACTGGCCTCGGAGCTGGCCTCTCTGTGGGTTTGTTTGCTGCATGCAGCCAACCATTTGCATAGGCATCATCTCACCTGGATTCTGACTGTGGGAGTGAGTGGGTGATTTCCTGTCAGCCTGACACAAGCCTGGCTACCCTGGGAGATATAAGAGGAGGGCAAAGGAAAGGCTTCTCCCCTATGCATTTTAGAGCTTTCGTGGTAAAGCTTGCAGTACTTGGAGGAGCCCTTCGCCACATTATTGAGCTAATACATTCATTGCAGTTACAGTCAACTCTCAGTTATCATCATATGGAATATCCAAATTACAGCAAATTAATCAGGCACAGTTAGTAGATAATGAAGCACTTCATGAACACAGTTTACTAGTTCATGCTTCTCTTTAGTCCCTCATGAGGCCTGCTCTCCAGCCAAAATGCTTATTTACCTCTTTCAACCCAGTGAAGGCATAAACTAGAAATTCAATAGATTGAGAAAAAGAAAGACAGCTTTTTACGAGTCCCTGCTTCAGTCAACCCAACCTCTCCCTGCAGCCCTAGATGCTATCAAACGCCTCTTAGTTGCCCCACAAGAAAGGGAGCCTATTTGCTGCACAACAAATATACCTCCAAAATTGTTCTCCAGTCTATCCCCTTCATACTCCTCCCCTCCATTTCTGTTGTGTCCTCCCTAAGCCAAGCCACTAATCTCACTCTTGCCTGGACTATTTCAGCAGCCTCTGAGCAGATAGACAAACAAATTCTTTGCTCAGTGCCTTTTGTTGTTGTTGCTATTTGGCATTCTGATTGCAATTGTATTATTATTGTCTAATATTTGCAAAAATGTCCAATACACTATGGGTGAGAAGAATTTAAGATCGGGGAAAACTTTAGGAAATAATCTGGACAGTTAACCTGCATTAGTTAATTGCATAAAAATAGTTGCCATTAAAAGATGTTGTTTCCTTAATAGCTGAAACTCCCCTTATATTTCCTTTTTTTTTAAATAATTTATTTTGGTATCATGAACCTACAATTACATGTGCAATATTATGGTTATTGAACTACCCCCTTCATCAGGTCCCCCCCACCAACCCCATTACAGTCACTGTCCATCAGTATAGTGAGATTCTATAGAGTCAATACTTGTCTTCTCTGAGTTGTACAGCCCTCCCCGTGCCCCCCCAACATTACGTCTGCTAATCGTAATGCCGCTTTTTCCCTCTTATCCGTCCCTTCCCACCCATCTTCCCCAGTCCTTTTCCCTTTGGTAACTATTAGTCCGTTCTTGGGTTCTGTGAGTCTGCTGCTGTTTCGTTCCTTCAGTTTTTTTCCTTGTTCTTATACTCCACATATGAGTGAAATCATTTGGTACTTGTCTTTTTCGGCTTGGCTTCTTTCACTGAGCATAATACCCTCTAGCTCCATCCATGTTGTTGCAAATGGTAGGATTTGTTTTCTTCTTATGGCTGAATAATATTCCATTCGGTATATGTACCACTTCTTCCTTATCCATTCATCTACTGATGGACACTTAGGTTGCTTCCATTTCTTGGCTATTGTAAATAGTGCTGCGATAAACATAGGTGTGCATATGTCTTTTTCAAACTAGGCTGCTGCAGTCTTAGGGTAAATTCCTAGAAGTAGAATTCCTGGGTCAAATGGTATTTCTATTTTGAGATTTTTGAGGAACCTCCATACTGCTTTCCACAATGGCTGAACTAATTTGCATTCCCACCAGCAGTGTAGGAGGGTTCCCATTTCTCCACATCCTCACCAACATTTGTTGTTGTTTGTGTTTTGGATGTTGGCCATCCTCACTGGTGTGAGGTGATATCTCATTGTGGTTTTAATTTGCATTACTCTGATGATTAGCAATGTGGAGCATCTTTTCATGTGCCTGTTGGCCATCTGAATTTCTTCTTTACAGAAGTGTCTATTCATGTCCTCTGCCCATTTCTTAATTGGATTATTTGCTTTTTGTTTGTTAAGGTGCGTGAGTTCTTTATATATTTTGGATGTCAACCCTTTATCAGATATGTCATTTATGAATATATTCTCCCATACTGTAGGATATCTTTTTGTTCTACTGATGGTGTCCTTTGCTGTACAGAAGCTTTTCAGATTGATATGGTCCCACTTGTTCATTTTTGCTTTTGTTTCCCTTGCCTGGGGAGATATGTTCATGAAGAAGTCGCTCATGTTTATGTCCAAGAGATTTTTGCCTATGTTTTTTTCTAAGAGTTTTATGGTTTCATGACTTACATTGAGGTCTTTGATCCACCTTGAGTTTATGTTTGTGTATGGGGCTAGACAGTAGTACAGTTTCATTCTCTTACATGTAGCTGTCCAGTTTTTCCAACACCAGCTGCTGAAGAGGCTGTCATCTCCCCATTGAATATCCAAGGCTCCTTTATCAAATATTAATTGACTGTATATGTTTGGGTTAATGTTTGGATTTTCTATTCTGTTCCACTGGTCTGTGGGTCTGTTTTTGTGCCAATACCAAATTGTCTTGATTACTGTGGCTTTGTAGTAGAGCTTGATGTCAGGGAGCGTAATTCCCCCTGTTTTATTCCTCCTTCTCAAGATTGTTTTGGCTATTCGGGGTCTTTTGTGGTTCCATATGAATTTTAGAATTATTTGTTCCAGTTCATTGAAGAAAGCTATTGGTAGTTTGATAGGGATTGCATTGCATCTGTAGATTGCTTTAGGTAGTATAGCCATTTTGACAATATTTATTCTTCCTAGCCAAGAGCATGGGATGCATTTCCATTTGTTAGTGTCCCCTTTAATTTCTCTTAGGAGTGTCTTGTAGTTTTCAGAGTTACAGGTCTTTCACTTCCCTGGTTAGGTTTATTCCTAGGTATTTTATTCTTTTTGATGCAGTTGTGAATGGAGTTGTTTTTCTGATTTCTCTTTCTGTTAGTTCATCGTTAGTGTATAGGAAAGCAACAGATTTCTGTGTGTTAATTTTGTATCCTGCAACTTTGCTGAATTCAGATATTAGTTCTAGTAGTTTTGGAGTGGAGTCTTTAGGGTTTTTTATGTACAATATCATGTCATCTGCAAATAGTGACAATTTGACTTCTTTACCAATCTGGATGCCTTGTATGTCTTTTTTTTGTCTGATTGCTGTGGCTAGGACCTCCAGTACTATGTTGAGTAACAGTGGAGAGAGTGGGCATCCATGTCTTGTTCCCGATCTTAGATGAAAAGCTTTCAGCGTCTCGCTGTTAAGTATGATGTTAGCTGTGGGTTTGTCATATATGGCCTTTATGATGTTGAGGTACTTGCCATCTATACCCATTTTGTTGAGAGTTTTAATCATGAATGGATGCTGAATTTTGTCAAATTCTTTTTCAGCATCTATGGAGATGATCATGTGGTTTTTGTTCTTCTTTTTGTTGGATGGATTTTCGAATGTTGTGCCATCCTAGCATCCCTGGAATGAATCCCACTTGATCATGGTGTATGATCCTCTTGATGAATTTTTGAATTCGGTTTGCTAATATTTTGTTGAGTATTTTTGCATATATGTTCATCAGGGATATTGGTCTGTAATTTTCATTTTTGGTGAGGTCTTTGCCAGGTTGTGGTATTAGAGTGATGCTGGCTTCATAGAATGAGTTTGGAAGTATTCCCTCCTCTTCTATTTTTGGAAAACTTTAAGGAGAATGGGTGTTATTTTTTCTCTATATGTCTTGTAGAATTCAGGGGTGAATCCATCAGGTCCAGGGGTTTTGTTCTTGGGTAGTTTTCTAATTACCGCTTCAATTTCATTGCTGGTGATTGGTCTGTTTAGTTTTTCTGTTTCTTGTTTGGTCAGTATTGGGAGGTTGTATTTTTCTAAGACGTTGTCTATTTCTTCTATGTTTCCAGCTTGTTAGCACATAGATTCTCGTAATATTCTCTTATAATTCTTTGTATTTCTGTGGGGTCCATCGTTATTTTTCCTTTCTTATTTCTGATTCTGTTTATGTGTGTAGATTCTCTTTTTCTGTTAATGAGTCTGGCTAGGGGTTTATCTATTTTGTTTATTTTTTTAAGAACCAGCTCTTGGTTTCATTGATTTTTTCTATCGTTCTATTCTTCTCAATTTTATTTATTTCTTCTCTGATCTTTATTATGTCCCTCCTTCTGGTGACTTTGTGCCTCATTTGTTCTTCTTTTTCCAATTTCAGTAATTGTGTCTTTAGACTATTCATTTGGGAATGTTCTTCCTTCTTTAAATAGGCCTGGATTGCAATATACTTTCCTCTTAGAACTGCCTTTGCTGCGTCCCACAGAAGCTTTGGCTTTGTGTTGTTGTTGTCATTAGTCTCCATATATTCTTTGATTTATGTTTTGATTTGGTCATTAACCCATTGATTATTTAGGAGAACGTTGTTAAGTCTCCATGTATTTGTGAGCCTTTTTGATTTCTTTCTAAAATTTATTTCTAGTTTTATACCTTTGTGATCTGAGAGGTTGGTTGTTAGGATTTCAATATTTTTGAATTTACTGAGGTTCTTTTTGTGGCCTAGTATGTGGTCTATTCTGGAAAATGTTCCATGTGCACTTGAGAAGAATGCGTATCCTGCTGCTTTTGGGTGCAGAGTTCTGTAGATGTCTGTTAGGTCCATCTGTTCTAGTGTGTTGTTCAGTGCCTCTGTGTCTTTACTTATTCTCTGTCTGGTGGATCTGTCCTTTGGAGTGAGTGGTGTGTAGCAGTCCTAAAATGAATGCATTGCTATTTCCTCCTTTAATTCTGTTAGTATTTGTTTCACATATGCTGGCGCTCCTGTGTTGGGTGCATATATATTTATAATGGTTATATCCTCTTGCTGGACTGACCCCTTTATCATTATGTAATGTCCTTCTTTATCTCTTGGTACTTTCTTCGTTTTGAAGTCTATTTTGTCTGATACAAGTACTGCAACACCTGCTTTTTTCTCTTTGTTGTTTGCATGAAATATCTTTTTCCGTCCCTTCACTTTTAGTCTGTGTATGTCTCTGGGTTTGAGGTGAGTTTCTTGTAAGCAGCATATAGATCAGTCTTGCTTTTTTATCCATTCTGTTACTCTGTGTCTTTTCATTGGTGCATTCAGTCCATTTATATTTAGGGTGATTATTGATAGAGATGTACTTATTGCCATTGCTGGCTTTAGATTCGTGGTTACCAAAGGTTCTAGGGTTGCTTCTTTACTATCTAACAATCTAACTTAACTTTCTTGTTAAGTTATTGTAAACACCATCTGATGTTTCTTTATTTCTCTCCCTTCTTATTCTTCCTCCTCCATTCTTTGTATACTAGGTTTTTTATTCTTTGCCTTTAGTTAGTATTTGGATGGTCTGCTTTCTTTGCTATGATTTTATTTTCTCTGGTGACAGACATCTTGTTAGCCTTAGGGGTGCTTCCCTCTAGAGCAGTCCGTTTAAGATAACCTGTCGTGGTGGTTTATGAGAGCCCAACTCTCTCAACTTTCATTTGTCTGGAAATTGTTTATTCCCTCCATCATATTTAAATGATAATCGTGGTGGATACAATATTCTTGGTTCAAGGCCCTTCTGTTTCATTATGTTAAATATATCATGCCATTCTTTTCTGGCCTGTAAGGTTTCTGTTGAGAAGTCTGATGATAGTCTGATGGGTTTTCCTTTGTAGGTGATCTTTTTTCTCTCTCTAGCTGCCTTTAATACCCTGTCTTTATCTTTGATCTTTGCCATCTTAATAATTATGTGTCTTGGTGTTGTCTTCCTTGGGTCCCTTGTGTTCGGAGATCTGTGGGCCCCCGTGGTCTGAGAAACTATTTCCTTCCCCAGCGTGGGAAAGTTTTCAGCAATTATTTCTTTAAAGACACTTTCTATCCGTTTTTCTCTCTCTTCTTCCTCTGGTACTCCTATAATGCGAATATTGTTCCATTTGGATTGGTCACACAGTTCTCTTAATATTCTTTCATTCCTAGAAATTCTTTTATCTCTCTCTGCCTCAGCTTCTCTGTATTCCTGTTCTCTGATTTCTATTCCATTAACAGTCTCTTGCATCTCATCCAGTCTGCTGTTAAGCCCATCGATTGCTTGTCTGATTTCTGCATTGTCTTTCCTCACTTCCCTCACTTCCTCCCTCAGCTCTTGCACATTTCTCTCTAGATCCATCAGCATGGTTATGACTTTTATTCTGAATTCTTTTTCAGGAAGACTGTGCATTTCCATCTCTTCAGGCTCCCTCTCTGGGGTTGTCTGGTTGATTTTAGTCTGGACCATATTCCTCTGCCTTTTCATGGCTATGTCAGCTGGGCTCTTTAAGAGTTTAAAAAGAGAAGAAAAAAAATAAAGAAAAGAAAAGAAGAAAGAAAGAAAAGAAAAAACAAAAAATAAAACAACAAACAAACAAAAAACAAACAAACAAAAACTGCCCACCGGGAGTGGATTCTGTGGGGATGTTGTAGGTGGGCTGTTGCCCCAGTATTCCACAGCCATGGCCGTACCGCTCCGCAGGGCCCTTTGTAGCTCTGGCTAGGGTGGGAACGAATGGAAGGCTGTTGATCTCTTTTAAAGTCGATGTGTGGCCACCCTTTACCAGTCGCCCGCTAAGGAGTCTGAAACTCCCCAGGTCTTCCACCCTGCTGGGATGAGTGTACCGGGGTGATCTGGCTCCCTCAATGGGCTCCTGTCTTTTTAAGACCGCTGAAGAAAGCATGTGCTTTTCTTTTCTTTTTTCCTTCCTGGGAGCCGGCTGCAAGCACCCTGGCGCATTCCCTGCTGAGATCCTGCACCCTCTGTCTCTCCAATGTCCGCTACACTGTGCTATGTGTGTCAGCGCTCCCCAAGCAGATCACCGGGGCTGGTTATTTCGCGGGGTGTACTTCCACTCCCTCCCGGCCCTGAATCCTCTCCTCCCGCCGGTGCACTGGAGTAGGTGAGTGCTCGGGTCCCGCCGGGTCGCGGCTCCATATCTTACCTGCCTCTTGGGGTGCCGAGTCCTCTCAGGTGTAGCTGCACGCTGTGCGCTTTCCTGTGTATTCTGGTCTCTCTTTTAGGAATAGTTGTATTTGCTGTATTTTTGTAGATAAATATAGTTTTGGGAGGAGATTTCTGCCGCCCTGCTCATGCCGCCATCTTCCCGAAAGTCCTCCTCCCCTTATATTTTCTATATACTCTTCATTGGGTTAGAAAGTTTTGTGATTCTTAGATGGAGAAAGGGTAACCTTAAATTCCTTCAAAATGCTAATTTTTCTTATCTCGTTTTAGAGATAGAGCATCTTTTAAGAATGTGAATGCAGACCACATTACTCCTATCCCACCTGCCCTCTGGGCCATCACACCTACTGTGTTCTCTGCCTGTGCAATGGATGGAGTGTCTGTGCCCCTCTCCCAATTCATATGTTGAAATCTAACGTTCAAGGTGATGTATTAGGAGATGGGAGGAACTTAGGTCATGAGGATGGAGCCCTCATGAATGGGATTAGTGCTCTCGTAAAAGGGACCCCACAGAGGTCCCTCACCTCTTCCACCCTGAGAAGACACAGCAAAAAAAGTGTCCCGGCAGCAGATCCTCATGGGACACCAAATCTGCTGGTACCTTGATCTTGGACTTCTCAGCCTCCAGATCTGTGAGAATTGGATGTTGTTTATCGGTTTATGGTATTTATGTCTCCATTCTGAACAGACTAAGACAGCCTGCAATTCACTGTGCTGAGTGCTAGAGATGCAGTGGTGGTCCAGGGTGATAAGTCCCTTATGAAGCTTACAGTCTTGTAGGGCAGTTGATAAATAAATAGCCAATCACAATAACAAATATCTAATTACAAATTATTCTAAGTGCCTTAAAGAAAAAGGAAGAATGTTATGAGGAAGAAGCCTCTTACTCCCACTTTTTACATGGTTGGCTCCTTCTTCTCTTTTCTTTTTTCAGCTTTTTATTTAAAAATGATTTCACATTTATGGAACAGTATACCCTTTATCTAGCTCCACCTCATTTTGCTATTTTTCTCCCATTTGTTTTATCATTTGCCATTTTTTATATATAACTTTTAAAATCATGGGAGACTAAGTTGTATACTTCATAGCCCTTGACCCCTAAACACTTCAGCATATACAGTTGACCTCAACAATTCAGTGGGTTAGGTGTGCTTGCCCTTGCATGAAAATCTGCATAAAGCTTTTGATTCCCCCCCCAGAGAGCTACTTAAATGGTCGAGTGACCCATATTTTGTATGTTGTACGTATTATATATTGTATTCTTACAATAAAGTAAGCTAGAGAACACGTTTTGTCAAATTGTCAGAAATCTCCAAAAATGTTTCCAGTGTATTTATAGAAAAAAATCCACATACACATGTAAGTTCAAACCCATGTTGGTCAAAGGCAGCTGTATTTCCACAGTATAGGGATATCGTCTTATATAAGCAAATACAGTTATCAAACACAAACTGTAATAGTGATGCAATTCTTTTATCTAATCTGCTGTCTGTACTCAAATGTGTCAGACCCAAAACTGTCCTTTATAGCATTTTCCCCTCTTCAGTAAAGGATCCAGTCTACAGTCACACATTGATTTCACTGCCATGTCTCTTTACATTTCTGTACTCTGAAATAGTTCCTCAGCCTCTCTTTGTCTTTTACGATATTGGCAATTTTGAAGACTATAGCCCCCCTGTTATGGATTAAATTGTATCTCCCAGTGAGATTGTATTTGAGATAGTGCTTCTATGAGGTAATTAAGACTGAATGAGAACATAAGGGTGGGGCCCTAGTCTGATACGACTGGTATCCTTATAAGAAAAGGAAGAGAATATTCATTGAAGCATTATTTACAATAGCCAAGATGTGGAAGTAACCTAAGTGCTCATCAGGAGATGTGTGGATAAAGAAGATGTGGTACATATATACAATAGAATATTACTCAGCCTCAAAAAGAATGGAATCTTGCCATTTGCAACAACTTGGGTGGACCTTGAGAGCATTATGCTAAATGAAATGTCAGACACAGAAAGACAAATAACGTGTGATTTCACTTGTACGTGGAACCTAAAACAAAACAAGAAAATAAAAACAAGACAAAACGAAACAAAACAGACAAATAAAAAACCAAGCTGAAAGACACAGAGCATAGATTGGTGCTTGCTGGAGGAGAGTGATGATAGGAGATGGACAAAATGGTGGAAGATGGTCAAAAGGACAAACTTCCAGTTATAAAATTAGTAAATCATGGGGATGTAATATACAGCATGGTGACTGTAGTTCATAATGTTGTATTGCACGTTTGAAAGTTTCCAAGCGAGTAAATCTTAAAAGTTCTCATCACGGGAAAAGATTTTGGAACTATGGTGACAGATAGTGAACAGATTTATTGCAGTGATCATTTTACACTGTATACAGATATTGAATCATTACGTTGTACACCTGAAATTGATATAATGCTGTAGTCAATTATACCTCAATAAAAAACTTTTAAAAGAAGAGGAAGAGACACTGGAGAGCTCACTCTCTGCAGGAGCACAGAAGAAAGCCCATGAGAGGACATAGTGAGAACGGGGCCATCTATAAGCCAGGAAGAAGGGCCTCACCAGAAATCAATCATGAGGGCACCTTGATCTTGGATTTCTAGCCTCTAGAACTGTGAGAAAATAAATGTCTAGTGTTTAAGCCACCCAGTCGGTGGCATTTTGTTATGGAAGCCTAAGCAGATCAATATACCCTCTTTTAAACATAAAATGTTCCCTATTTTGGGTTTGCTTGATATTTCCTCACTATTTAAATTCAGATTATTCCAGAATATTATATAAGCAATATTGTGTCCATCTCAGGATATCACATACGGAGGCACAATGTGTTAATCTGCTTCTCATTGATGATAATAATTTTCATCACCTGGTATCAATGATGTTTGGTTTCTCCATTGTAAAGTTGCTCCTTTTTCCTTAGCAACTAATATATACTATGTGGAAAGACATTGTAAGACATGTAAATTTCTTAGTATTTAGCATGCTGATTCCTTTATATCCTTCAAATCTCACCTGAAATGCCACGTCCTCAAAGATGTCTTCCTTGACCACCCTTATTTAAAGTGGGCCCCACTTTTGTTCTCACTGCACCTCTGCCCATTTTCTTCACAGCACCCACCCTAATTTGTGATGATGTATCTATTTGTACATGTTTTTATGTTTGTCCTTCACTGGACTGTAAGTTCCATGAAAGTGGGAGTCAAATCTCTTTGTGCTGGGAACATAGTAGGTGCTCAATAAATATATGTTGAATGAATGGATAAAGGAATAAATGTATCCATGTCTGGTGTGGAAGGTATTTGCTAAACACTTGGGAAACACTTGAGTATATCTCACTGGTGCTACCTTTGGAGAGAAAGTCTCTTGTTGATGTTTAGATCTTTACTAACTTTACAATCCATGTTCTGGGATTTTTTGGGGAGTGGGGGAAGGGTACCCAGATTAGATGTGTACTACCCTTTATGGTTTTTAAACATCATTTTCCTGCGAGCTATCCACTATTCAGCAAACAGAGCTAAAAGTCAGCCAATGTAATTCACTCTGTCAGGTTTCATAATTCAATAAATCCATAATTGAACAGGAGTGCCAGAAGCCATTGGCAGAAGGCTGATTAATTGGCAGGCCAGATTCCACTTATAGGTGTCTTCTAGAAGAAACTTCTCCAGCTCCCTGGAGATGGCCCTGGGGAACCAGACTGTCTTTCCCTCTCATCTAAAAGAACACCACCCAATTCCAGGTACAGACTAAGAGTTGGCTCTGGGCAGAACTATGAAGTAAGACAAACCTACTTGGGATTTCCTCTGTGGAAAGATTTTCCCTGCCTAATGGGGTGTGAACCATCCCTTCACCCCAAGCACACCTGGTGTGCTGCTGCTGTTCCCCTTAATTGTCCTCTCCAGGAGGCACCCTAAGTGCTGGACCTCCCCCTGGAACTCATTATGATGTCCTGGGCTGTCTGTGTGACCATGGGCACCCATACCATTTGCATTATCATTAAATTGCAATTGACACTGGGAGAAGGTAAGATATGGTATGTGAAAGAGTCTAGCATAGTGCTTGACATATAGCAGGTATTAAATGAAATTTTCATGGCTGCTTTGCTCCCTGCTTTCAGTGACAACAGCTCATTTGAATACTGTATTAATTTCATACGGGTTACTGTGCTGTCCCACCCCAAACATTTACTCTTTGACAGCCAATGACCTCTGGTAGTGTCATATTTTAACCCCACGGAATGAATCTTGAATGGTGGTTTCTGAGGCCCAGTGGCCAGTTAAGGGACAGTGGATAATTTCATGACAGCTACCTATAGCTACATGTTAAAAGAGTAATAAAATCTAGTCAAGGTTTAACACATATTTATTATGTGTTATTCTCTGGTAGGCTATTATATTATTATATTATATTGGTGTCCCTCCCAGCGCTGTCTTTACTTGCAGAAGGATTATACTTCCCCACAGCTTTAAAATCAGGTTCAGAGATACGACTTTGGCCAATGAAATATGAACAGAAGTGGCATGTGTCACTTCTAGGTGGAAGCTTGAGGAGCCAGTGCTTGCTTTGCTACTTTCCCTTTTCCAGATAATGTGTTGACTGGCAACATCCCACATGGCCCTTTCTCTATCATCTAGGATCCCACATCAGGGACAAATAAGATCTACTTATGAGTAGAACCTTCCCCACTGCCTGTCCCCACCAACTTATTTTGGACATGCAGTATGAGCAAGAAATAAATGTTTAGTGTAAGGCAGTAAAATTTTGAGATTACTTCTTACTGCAGCATAGCCTAGCTTATCCTAGCTTGTATAACTACCAAGGATGCCAGAAGAGTGATTGGAAATTTATCTGCAGTTGGTACATGAAAATTGTTGAGCTCTGGCTGAGGGGTCAACTTACTTCTTGTTTCAATTCTGCCATAAATATTGAAAAAGTCCAAGTCACAGAGCTCAAGAACGCCAGGTGTGAGAGGTGGCCCTCTTAAAGACAAAGCCTATGCTGTGACTGAGCACTCTCTCCCTTTGACCTCTCTACCTGGATAATGAAGTAGGAACTCTGGGTTGGCCCCCAGAGGTCTCAGCTCAATGGCTGTCAGGACTTTATGGAAAGCATATTATAAATCTTCACTTTCCCTCATCATAAACCAGTGTGACAGTAGGCATCTGTGTTACAAGTGGAATTTTCTGCTTTTAGTGACTTGACACTTTGGCTCTTTTGTTACAAACCCAGTTTTAATTTTCTTAACATAGCCCAGGCATAGCACATAAACCTCTGCACACTGGGGAGGCCTATATGGTCAGTTCCATTAGGGAGCTAAGCTTTTGATTTTTAAAAAATTTTGCTTGAATTGACTACAAGTGTTCCAACAAGTACCCAGATGATTTCCTTGTCTGGGCAGCTCAGGGGCAAGAGGGAAACCAAGCTGCTGGAGCACACATAGTAATTGGCAAACTTGGGGAAGGTGTATTAGCGACCAGGTGGGTGGAAAACAAAGCACTGTCAGTGCCTTTTCCAGCTTTCAGGTTTGATATTTTCAGTCTTTTCTGTCCAGAAAGTTGCAAATGAAAACTAGGCATTCCATAAATATTCCATGGGCCCTTGTCAGTCCTTATATTACTTGATCTCTCAGTCTTCAGCATTTCACAGTTAACTTCTCCCTCCTTGAAATATCCTCTTCTCAGCTTCTGTGTCACTTCACGTGCTCATTATATTTCTCTAGTTCCTCCTTGAACTCTTTTGCTGGATACTCAACTTCTGCCTAGTGAAGAAAAGTTGGTATTCATCAATAGGAGCTCTGTCTTCTCACGTATTCTTATTATACACACTATCCCTGGGCAATCTCACCCATTTTCATTATTTCAGCTACTATCTCTATATCGCCAACCAAAATCTCTTTCTAGAACATCCTATGTATATATCTAAATGCCTACTGAATCTCTTCATTTGGATGTCCCATGGGTACCTAGCATCATATTAAGAGGACTGTTCATCATGAACAAATGGATAAACAAGAAAATCCTAGGAACATAAGATCAGTTAAACATATTAAAAATTGATTAATACACCATATTAATAGAATGAAGGGGAAAAAATACAAATGAGCATCTCAGTTGTTACAGAAAAGTGTTTCACAAAATCCGAAACCCTTTCATTGAAAGAACACCAAAAACTAGGAATAGATGGAAACTTCTTCAGTCTGATGAAGGGTATTGTGAAAATTGCATAGCTAACATTAAACTTAATAGTGGAAGAATGAAAGCTTTCCCCTTAGGATCAGGAACAAGAGAAGGGTGATTGCTTTAACCATTTCTATACAGCACAGTGCTGGAAATTCTTTTTTTTTTTAAGTTTATTTTGATATCATTAATCTACAATTAAATAACCAATATTATGGTGATTACACTACCCCCTTCATCAGGTCCCCCCACCAACCCCATTACAGTCAGTGTCGATAAGCGTAGTGAGATGCTATAGAGTCACTACTTGTCTTCTCTGGGTTGTACAGCCCTCCCCGTGCCCCCCTGACATTACATCTGCTAATCGTAATGCCCCTTTTTCCCCCTTGGCCCTCCCTTCCCACCCATCCTCCCCAGTCCCTTTCCCGTTGGTAACTATTAGTCCGTTCTTGGGTTCTGTGAGTCTGCTGCTGTTTTGTTCCTTCAGTTTTTTTTCTTAGTTCTTATACTCCACATATGAGTGAAATCATTTGATACTTGTCTTTTTCGGCTTGGCTTCTTTCACTGAGCATAATACCCTCTAGCTCCATCCATGTTGTTGAAAATGGTAGGATTTGTTTTCTTCTTATGTCTGAATAATATTCCATTGTGTATATGTACCACTTCTTCTTTATCCATTCATCTATTGATGGACACTTAGGTTGCTTCCATTTCTTGGCTACTGTAAATAGTGCTGCTATAAACATAGGGGTGCATCTGTCTTTTTCAAACTTGGCTGCTGCATTCTTAGGGTAAATTCCTAGGAGTGGAATTCCTGGGTCAAATGGTATTTCTATTTTGAGTTTTTTGAGGAACCTCCATACTGCTTTCCACAATGGTTGAACTAATTTGTATTCCCACCAACAGTGTAGGATAGGAGGGTTCCCTTTTCTCCACATCCTGGCCAACATTTGTTGTTGTTTGTGTTTTGGATGTTGGCTATCCTCACTGGTGTGAGGTGGTATCTCATTGTGGTTTTAATCTGCATTTCTCTGGTGATTAGTGATGTGGAGCATCTTTTTATGTGCCTGTTGGCCATCTGAATTTCTTCTTTGGAGAAGTGTCTATTCATATTCTCTGCCCATTTCTTAATTGGACTATTTGCTTTTTGTTTGTTGAGGTGCATGAGTTCTTTATATATTTTGGATGTCAACCCCTTCTCAGATATGTCATTTATGAATATATTCTCCCATACTGTAGGATGTCTTTTTGTTCTACTGATG
Organism: Smutsia gigantea; assembly: GCA_032199065.1. Lineage (NCBI taxonomy): Eukaryota > Metazoa > Chordata > Mammalia > Pholidota > Manidae > Smutsia > Smutsia gigantea. The sequence goes on along the minus strand of JAVSCE010022754.1, from coordinate 10,768 downwards.
GTGTCCTTTGCTGTACAGTAGCTTTTCAGCTTCATATAGTCCCACTTGTTCATTTTTGCTTTTGTTTCCCTTTCCTGGGGTGATATGTTCATGAAGAAGTCACTCATGTTTATGTCTGAGATTTTTGCCTATATTTTTTTCTAAGAGTTTTATGGTTTCATGACTTACATTCAGGTCTTTGATCCACCTTGAGTTTACCTTTGTGTATAGGGTTACACAGTAGTCCAGTTTCATTCTCTTACATGTAGCTGTCCAGTTTTTCCAACACCAGCTGCTGAAGAGGCCGTCATCTCCCCAATGTATATCCAAGGTTCCCTTATCAAATATGAATTGACTGTATATGTTTGGGTTAATGTTTGGATTTTCTATTCTATTCCACTGGTCTGTGGGTCTGTTTTTGTGCCAATACCAAATTGTCTTGATTACTGTGGCTTTGTAGTAGAGCTTGAAGTCAGGGAGCATAATTTCCCCTGTTTTATTCCTCCTTCTCAGGATTGCTTTGGCTATTCGGGGTCTTTTGTGGTTCCATATGAATTTTAGAATTATTTGTTCCAGTTCATTGAAGAAAGCTGTTGGTATTTTGATGGGATTGCATTGAATCTGTAGATTGCTTTAGGTAGTATAGCCATTTTGACAATATTTATTCTTCCTAGCCAAGAGCATGAGATGCATTTCCATTTGTTAGTGTCCTCTTTAATTTCTCTTAGGAGTGTCTTGTAGTTTTCAGAGTACAGGTCTTTCACTTCCTTGGTTAGGTTTATTCCTAGGTATTTTATTCTTTTTGATGCAATTGTGAGTGGAATTGTTTTTCTGATTTCTCTTTCTGTTAGTTCATCGTTAGTGTATAGGAAAGCAACAGATTTCTGTGTGTTAATTTTGTATCCTGCAACTTTGCTGAATTCATATATTAGTTCTAGTAGTTTTGGAGTGGAGTCTTTAGGGTTTTTTATGTACAATATCATGTCATCTGCAAATAGTGACAATTTGACTTCTTCTTTACCAATCTGGATGCCTTGTATGTCTTTGTTTTGTCTGATTGCCGTGGCTAGGACCTCCAGTACTATGTTGAATAACAGTGGAGAGAGTGGGCATCCCTGTCTTGTTCCCGATCTTAGATGAAAAGCTTTCAGCTTCTCGCTGTTAAGTATGATGTTAGCTGTGGGTTTGTCATATATGGCCTTTATGATGTTGAGGTACTTGCCCTCTATACCCATTTTGTTGAGAGTTTTAATCATGAATGGATGCTGAATTTTGTCAAATTCTTTTTCAGCATCTATGGAGATGATCATGTGGTTTTTGTTCTTCTTTTTATTGATGTGGTGGATGATGTTGATGGATTTTCGAATGTTGTACCATCCTTGTATTCCTGCGATGAATCCCACTTGATCATGGTGTATGCTCCTCTTGATGTATTTTTGAATTCGGTTTGCTAATATTTTGTTGAGTATTTTTGCATATATGTTCATCAGGAATATTGGTCTGTAGTTTTCTTTTTTGGTGAGGTCTTTGCCCAATTTTGGTATTAGAGTGATGCTGGCTTCATAGAATGAGTTGGAAGTATTCCCTCCTGTTCCATTTTTTGGAAAACTTTAAGGAGAATGGGTGTTATTTCTTCTCTATATGTCTGGTAGAATTCAGAGGTGAATCCATCTGGTCAGGGGGTTTTGTTCTTGGGTGGTTTTTTAATTACTGCTTCAATTTGTTGCTTGTGATTGGTCTGTTTATTTTTTCTGTTTCTTGTTTGGTCAGTTTTGGAAGGTTGTATTTTTCTAAGAAGTTGTTTGGTCAGTTTTGGAAGGTTGTATTTTTCTAAGAAGTTGTCCATTTCTTCTAGGTTTTCCAGCTTGCTAGCATATAGACTCTCATAGTATTCTCTTATAATTCTTTGTATTTCTGTGGGATCCGTCGTGATTTTTCCTTTCTCATTTCTGATTCTGTTTATGTGTGTAGATTCTCTGTGCTGGAAATTCTATACAAATCAGCTAGAAAAGAAAAAGAAATAAAGATACCCAGGCTGGAAAGGAAGAAGTAAAATGACCTCTATTGTAAGATTATGTGATCTTATACATAAAAAAATCCTAAAGAATTCACATCTACATAAAAAACCTCTTACAAGTAATAGAGAAATTCAGAAAAGTTGCAGGATACAATCTTAACGCACAAAAATCAGTTGTATTTCTGTATACTACAATTAAAAATCCAAAAATGAAAATAAGAAAACAATTCCTTTTACAGTAGCATCGAATGGAATAATGTATCTAAGAATAAATTTAACCAATGAGGTGAAGTACTTGTACATTGAAAACTACAAAACATTGATAAATTAAATTACAGAAGGCCTAAACAAATGGAAAGACCTTTTATGATCATGGATAGGAAGAACTTAATATTGTTAAGATGTCAATACTATCCAAAGCTATCTACAGATTCAACACAATCCTGCCAAAAGTCCAACAGTCTTCTTTGTAGAAGTGGAAAAGCTTATCCTCAAATTCAAATAGAATTTTAAGTGGCCACAAACAACCAAAATAACCTTGAAAAAGTAGAACAAAGTTGGAAGACTCACATTTTCTGATTTCAAAACTTACTGCAAAGCTATCATAATCACAGTACAATGTGATACTGGCATATGGTAGGCATATAAATTAGTGGACTGAAGTTTAGAGTCCAGAAATAAACCCATACATCTATGGTCAATTGATTTTTGACAAGGGTGCCAAATCTACCCAATGGGAAAAGAACAGTATTTTCAACAAATGATGCTGGAATAACTGGGATCCCTACCTCGCAACGTATTTATACAAAATATATATTATATATATCATATATATACTAAAAGTGACTCAAAATAGCAACATAAATATAAGAGCTAAGACTATTAAGATCTTAGAGAGAAACAGAAACAAACCTTCATGACCTTGGATTTAGCAATAGATTCTTAGATATGGTATCAAAAGCACAAGTAAAAAAAAATAGATAACTTTTACTTCACAAAATTAAAAACTTTTGTACATCAAAGGACATTATCAAGAAAAGACAATCTATAGAATGCTGGAAAATATTTGGAAATCATGTATCTGAAAGGACTTGATATCCAGAGTATATAAAGAACTGCAACTGAGCAACAAAAAGACAGACAACTTCATTAAAAAATGGGTAAAGAAATTGAACAGACATGTCTCAAAAAAAGATATGCAAATGGCCAAAAATCACATGAAAAGATGCTTAGTATCATTAGTCATTGGGAAAATACAAGTTAAAACCACAATAAGTTACCTCTTGACACCTATTCAGAATTCTATAATAAGCAAAACCAAAAGGGGCAGGGGAGGATAATAAGTGTTAGCAAGTGAAATCTTGATACGTTCCTGGTGGCAATATAAAATGGTACAGCCACTGTAGAAGTCAGTTTGGTTCCCTTACAAAGTCCACATGTAGTTGCCACATGATCCAGAGATTCCACTTCTATGTGTAGATCCAAAAGAATTGAAAACAGGTGTCCATAGCAGCACTATTTTAAATGGCCCAAAGATGGAAACAACCTAAATGACCTTCAACCAATGAATGCCTGAGCAAAAGTGGTATATCTGTACAATGCCATGTTATTCATCCATAAAAAGGAATGAAATATTGATACATGCTGTAACTTGGATGAACCTCAAAAACATTATGCTAAATGAAAGAAGTAATACATGAAAGGTCATATATTTCTGATTCTATTTATATGAAATGTCCAGAATAGAAAGTCAATTAGTAGCTTTCAGTGTCTGTTGGAAGGAAGAAACGGGTAGTGACTGCTTGATGGATATTGAGTTCCCCTTAGGGTTATGAAAATGTTTTGGATCTAGAATGGCATTATAATTTCACATCAGGAATATACTAAATGCCATTGAATTGTACACTTTGACATGATTGGTTAAATGTTAGTGAACTGTACATTAATAGATAAATTTTTAAAAATATCTGATATAATAGTGGTATTGCTTGCTTCATCCATCATTATGTTTTTGAGATCTGTACATGTTGATACACACAGATCTAACTTATTCATCATCATATGAATTTACCACAATTTGTATGTGCTTTTCTATATCAATATGCAAAAGATTTTTTCCTTATTTTTCACTACTAAAAAGGATGCTGAGGTAAACATCCTTTTAGATTTCTTCTAGTACGTTAGTATACAAGTTTCTCTAGGGTGTGTATGCAAAAGTTGAATTGATGATTTCTGTGGCATGCATATTTTAAAAGCTTACTAGAAAATGCTAAATTGTACTTCAAAGTGGCTATATACTACCTTACATTCCCATTGTTTTTATATTATCAGATTTTTAAATTTTGCCATATTTGATGGGTGTCAAATGGTATCCCCTTTTGTTTCTTTTTTTGTATTTTTTTAATAATTTATTTTGGTATCATTATTCTACAATTATATGTGAAATACTATGGTTATGAAACTATGCCCTTCATCAGGTCCCCCCAACCAACCCCATTACAGTCACTGTCCATCAGTGTAGTGAGATGCTATAGAATCACTACTTCTCTTCTATGAGTTGTACAGCCCTGCCCGTGCCCCCCCAACATAACATCTGCTAATCGTAATGCCCCTTTTTCCCTCTTATCCCTCCATTCCCACCCATCTTCCCCAGTCACTTTCTCTTTGGTAAATATTAGTCTGTTCTTGGGTTCTGTGAGTCTGCTGCTGTTTTGTTCCTTCAGTTTTTTTCTTTGTTCTTATACTCCACAGATGAGTGAAATCATTTGATACTTGTCTTTTTGGGCTTGGCTTCTTTCACTGAGCATAATACCCTCTAGCTCCATCCATGTTGTTGCAAATGGTAGGATTTGTTTTCTTCTTATGGCTGAATAATATTCCATTGTGTATATGTACCACATCTTCTTTATCCATTCATCTACTGATGGACACTTAGGTTGCTTCCATTTCTTGGCTATTGTAAATAGTGCTGCGATAAACATAGGGGTGCATCTGTCCTTTTCAAATTGGGCTGCTGCATTCTTAGGGTAAATTCCTAGGAGTGGAATTCCTGGGTCAAATGGTATTTCTATTTTGAGTTTTTTGAGGAACCTCCATACTGCTTTCCACAATGGTTGAACTAATTTGCATTCCCACCAGCAGTGTAGGAGGGTTCCCTTTTCTCCACATCCTCGCCAACATTTGTTGTTGTTTGTGTTTTGGATGTTGGCCATCCTCACTGGTGTGAGGTGATATCTCATTGTGGTTTTAATCTGCATTTCTCTGATGATTAGTGATGTGGAGCATCTTTTTATGTGCCTGTTGGCCATCTGAATTTCTTCTTTAGAGAAGTGTCTATTCATGTCCTCTGCCCATTTCTTAATTGGATTGTTTGCTTTTTGTTTGTTAAGGGGCGTGAGTTCTTTATATATTTTGCATGTCAACCCCTTATCAGATACGTCATTTATGAATATATTCTTCCATACTGTAGGATCTCCTTTTGTTCTACGGATGGTGTCCTTTGCTGTACAGAAGCTTTTCAGCTTGATATGGTCCCACTTGTTCATTTTTGCTTTTGTTTCCCTTGCCCGGGGAGATATGTTCATGAAGAAGTCACTCATGTTTATGTCCAAGAGATTTTTGCCTATGTTTTTTTCTAAGAGTTTTATGGTTTCATGACGTACATTCAGGTCTTTGATCCACCTTGAGTTTACCTTTGTGTATGGGGCTAGACAGTAGTCCAGTTTCATTCTCTTACATGTAGCTGTCCAGTTTTTCCAACACCAGCTGCTGAAGAGGCTGTCATCTCCCCATTGTATATCCAAGGCTCCTTTATCAAATATTAATTGACTGTATATGTTTGGGTTAATGTTTGGATTTTCTATTCTGTTCCACTGGTCTGTGGGTCTGTTTTTGTGCCAATACCAAATTGTCTTGATTACTGTGGCTTTGTAGTAGAGCTTGAAGTCAGGGAGCGTAATTCCCCCTGTTTTATTCCTCCTTCTCAGGATTGCTTTGGCTATTCGGGATCTTTTGTGGTTCCATATGAATTTTAGAATTATTTGTTCCAGTTCATTGAAGAAAGCTATTGGTAGTTTGATAGGTATTGCATTGAATCTGTAGATTGCTTTAGGTAGTATAGCCATTTTGACAATTTTTATTCTTCCTAGCCAAGAGCATGGGATGCATTTCCATTTGTTAGTGTCCTTTTTAATTTCTCTTAGGAGTGTCTTATAGTTTTCAGAGTACAGGTCTTTCACTTCCTTGGTTAAGTTTATTCCTAGGTATTTTATTCTTTTTGATGCAGTTGTGAATGGAATTGTTTTCCTGATTTCTCTTTCTGTTAGTTCATCATTAGTGTATAGGAAAGCAAAAGATTTCTGTGTGTTAATTTTGTATCTTGCAACTTTGCTGAATTCAGATATTAGTTCTAGTAGTTTTGGAGTGTAGTCCTTAGGGTTTTTTATGTACAATATCATATCATCTGCAAATAGTGACAATTTGACTTCTTCTTTACCAATCTGGATGCCTTGTATGTCTGTGTTTTGTCTGATTGCCGTGGCAAGGACCTCCAGTACTATGTTGAATAACAGTGGAGAGAGTGGGCATCCCTGTCTTGTTCCCAATCTTAGATGAAAAGCTTTCAGCTTCTCGCTGTTAAGTATGATGTTAGCTGTGCGTTTGTCATATATGGCCTTTATGATATTGAAGTACTTGCCCTCTATACCCATTTTGTTGAGAGTTTTAACCATGAATGGATGCTGAATTTTGTCAAGTGCTTTTTCAGCATCTATGGAGATGATCATGTGATTTTTGTTCTTCCTTTGTTGATGTGGTGGATGATGTTGATGGATTTTCGAATGTTGTACCATCCTTGTATTCCTGCGATGAATCCCACTTGATCATGGTGTATGATCCTCTTGATGTATTTTTGAATTCGGTTTGCTAATAATTTGTTGAGTATTTTTGCATCTACGTTCATCAGGGATATTGGTCTGTAATTTTCTTTTTTGGTGAGGTCTTAGTCCGGTTTTGGTATTAGAGTGATGCTGGCTTCATAGAATGAGTTTGGAAGTATTCCCTCCTCTTCTATTTTTTGAAAAACTTTAAGGAGAATGGATGTGATTTCTTCTCTTTATGTCTGGTAGAATTCACAGGTGAATCCATCTGGTCCGGGGGTTTTGTTCTTGGGTAGTTTTTTGATTACTGATTCTGTTTCGTTGCTGGTCATTGGTCTGTTTAGTTTTTCTGTTTCTTGCTTGGTCAGTATTGGGAGGTTGTATTTTTCCAAGAAGTTTTCCATTTCTTCTAGGTTTTCCAGCTTGTTAGCATATATATTCTCAAAATGTTCTCTTATAATTCCTTGTATTTCTGTGGTGTCTGTTGTGATTTTTCCTTTCTCATTTCTGATTCTGATCTCTGTGTGTAGATTCTCTTTTTCTCTTAATAAGTCTGGCTAGGGGTTTATCTATTTTGTTTATTTTTTCAAAGAACCAGCTTTTGGTTGTATTGATTTTTTCTTTTGTTTTATTCTTCTCAATTTTATTTATTTCTTCTCTGATCTTTATTATATCCCTCCTTCTTGTGACTTTGGGCCTCATTTGTTCTTCTTTTTCCAATTTCAGTAATTGTGTCTTTAAACTATTCATTTGGAAATGTTCTTCCTTCTTAAAATAGGCCTGGACTGCAATATACTTTCCTTTTAGAACTGCCTTTGCTGCGTCCCACAGAAGTTGTGGCTTTGTGTTGTTGTTGTCATTATTCTCCATATATTCTTTGATTTCTGTTTGGATTTGTTCGTTAACCCATTGATTAATTAAGAGAATGTTGTTAAGTCTCCATGTATTTGTAAGCCTTTTTGATTTCTTTCAAAAAATTTATTTCTAGTTTTATACCTTTGTGATCTGAGAAGTTGGTTGGTAGGATTTCAATATTTTTGAATTTACTGAGGTTCTTTTTGTGGCCTAGTATGTGGTCTATTCTGGAAAATGTTCCATGTGCACTTGGGAAGAATGTGTATCCTGTTGCTTTTGGGTGCAGAGTTCTGTAGATGTCTGTTAGGTCCATCTGTTCTAGTGTGTTGTTCAGTGCCTCTGTGTCTTTACTTATTCTCTGTCTGGATGATCTGTCCTTTGGAGTGAGTGGTGCATTGAAGTCTCCTAAAATGAATGCATTGCTGTCTGTTTCCTCCTTTAATTCTGTTAGTATTTGTTTCACATATGCTGGGGCTTCTTTGTTGGGTGCATATATATTTATAATGTTTATATCCTCTTGTTAGACTGACTTCTTTATCATTATGTAATGTCCTTCGTTATCTCTTGCTACTTCCTTTGTTTTGAAGTCTATTTTGTCTGATACAAGTACTGCAACACCTGCTTTTTTCTCCTTGTTGTTTGCATGAAATATCTTTTTCCATCCCGTCACTTTTAGTCTTTGTATGTCTTTGGGTTTAAAGTGAGTCTCTTGAAGGCAGCATATAGATGGGTCTTGTTTTTTTATCCATTCAGTGACTCTATGTCTTTTGACTGGTGCATTCAGTGCATTTACATTTAGGATGATTACGGATAGGTATGTACTTATTGGCATTGCAGGCTTCAGATTCGTGGTTACCAAAGGTTCAAGGTTAACTTCCCTACTATCTAAAAGTCTAACAACTCACTTAATATGCTATTACAAACGCAGTCTAAAAGTTGTTTGTTTGTTTCCTCCTTTTTCTTTCTACCCCATTCTTTATATATTAGGTATCATATTCTGTACTGTTTGTTTATTCCTTGACTGACTTTGGGGATAGTTAATTTAATTTTGCATTTGCTTAGTAATTAGCTGTTCTACTTTCTTTACTGTGATTTTATTACCTCTGGTGACAGCTATTAAACAGTAGGAACACTTCCATCTATAGCAGTCCCTCCAAAATACACTGTAGAGATGGTTTGTGGGAGGCAAATTCTCTCAGCTTTGGCTTATCTGGGAATTGTTTAATCCCTCCTTCAAATTTAAATGGTAATCTTGCCGGATAAAGTAATCTTGGTTCAAGGCCCTTCTGCTTCATTGCATTAAATACATCATGCCACTCCCTTCTGGCCTGTAAGGTTTCTGCTGAGAAGACTGATGATAGCCTGATGGGTTTTCCTTTGTATGTGATCTTATTTCTCTCTCTGGCTGCTTTTAATAGTCTGTCCTTATCCTTGATCTTTGCCATTTTAATTACTATATGTCTTGCTGTTGTCTTTCTTGGGTCCCTTGTGTTGGGAGATCTGTGTGCCTCCAAGGCCTGAGAGACTATCTCCTTCTCCAGATTGGGGAAGTTTTCAGCAATCACCTCCTCAAAGACACTTTCTATCCCTTTTCTCTTTTTCGTCTGGTACCCCTACAATGGGAATGTTGTTCCGTTTGGATTGGTCACACAGTTCTCTCAATATTCTTTCATTCTTAGAGATCCTTTTTTCTCTCAGTGCCTCAGCTTCTTTGTAGTCCTCTTCTCTAGTTTCTATTTCATTTATTGTCTCCTCCACCATATCCAATCTGCTTTTAATACCATCCATTGTGTTCTTCAATGATTGGATCTCCGACCGGAATTCATTCCTGAGTCCTTGAATATCTTTCCGTACCTCCATGAGCATGTTAATGATTTTTATTTTTAACTCCCTTTCAGGGAGAGCCATAAGGTCCATATCATTTAAATCTCTCAGGAGTTGTATTAATAATTTTCCTCTGAACCAGGTTCCTTTGGCATTTCATATTTGTGTATGGCGCCCTCTCGTGCCCAGAAGCTCTACTCTCTGGAGCTGCTCAGCCCCTGAAGCAATTCAGGGATTGTAGGGGAGTGGTATTGGTGCCTCAGAGGAGGAAAGGGCTGTTTGCTGGTTCCTGGCTGCTATGCCTGTCTCCACTGCCTGAACCAGTGGGCTGAGCACACAGTTATAAGCCTCTGTGCTTTGCGTTTTTAGTTGCTGTAGACAGATCTTCCCTCCGGCTGGCCTAACACCAGGGAAGGATTTCCCGGTTTGCAAGCTCGGTGGGGCTGGCCAAGAGAAAGGCGCACTAGTCTGCCTGTCACAGAAGGGGTTCTTGGAGCTGTGTAGGGAGCCAGGGAGCTGGAAAACCTGAGGATCGTGAAAGCTCCCAACTTGCTGGGCAGAGTGCACCCGGACAATTTTGTCTGCCTGGCCTTTCTCCTGAGTAGTAAGCTCTGTGCAATCCTTGCCCCTTTAGCAGCCCTCTTGCTAAGGGCTTCTTTGTTAGGAAGTCTCTCAGACTGCCCGCCTTTCTTTTGTCCCAGAGCAGCTGGGTATGGTTCCCTGCTTTCACAAGCATCTGGAATCTTAGTCTCTCCAGAAATTCTGCCTGTCTTAGCTTTCCAACCCCCTAATTACAAGAGTATCATGCAAGCACCATGAAATGTAGGTTTGTTCTCCCAGAGCAGATCTCCAGAGTTAGGTATTCAGCAGTCCCAGATCTCCACTCCCTCCCTGCTCTGTTCCTGTTCCTCCTGCCAGTGAGCTGGGGTGGGGGAAGGGCTTGGATCCTGCAGGACCACAGCTTTAGTATGTTACCCTTTTCTGTGAGGGCGGCTCTTGTCTCCAGGTGTATGCAGTTTATTGCCGTCCTCTTTCCCATTGCTTTTTCAAGAGTAGTTGTAGTAGCTTTATTTTCATATTATATGAGGTTTTAGGAGGAAGCCTCTGTCTCACCTCTCACGCCACCATCTTTAATCCAATTCTCTGTCACCCTTTTGTTTCTTAAAAGTTTATTTTACCTGTTATAAATAAATTTGAATCTCTCCCTCTCCCTTTC